>WHVE01000642.1:0-76579 GCA_015178995.1 Trichophaea hybrida | reverse complement strand
AGTTTTGACTGACTTGACTACCTAATCAGCTTCAAAAATCCGATCATAGCTAGTATCAACTTTTTGAACTAGAGCGTACATATGGACTTAACAAAATTCTAAGTGCTAATGGAGTATCAACACATTGTCATAGTGCAGATAATGCTACTGCAGTTCGATGCAGCTGATATGGAATAGAACAACTTGATAGACGAATTTTATGCATGAAAATACTTCGCCATACTCAAGATTTTATTTACCTACTGTTTCTCATGTTTATCATTTATTCTACAAACGGTCTGTGGAAGTAGGTATTTAAGACATCAAGATATCCACAGTCTAATCGATTATTTTGACTGTAGTTCAATTCAAAATCATATCCTCTACTTTCATATTCCCTTCAAACTGTTTTTCGATGGCTGCTGCAAAGTGCATTGATACATCCTCACTCGAAGTGATGTACTCTTCTAAGGCTGAACGTGTCTTTATTCGAGATTTGACCGATGAAATATTGCAAATGATTTTCAATAAATGGTGGACCTCCATGAATGTTTAAACAAAACTACAATTGTATGGAGCGGCTCCAGCATGCACCAGCTTGGCGATTCTACAAACTCTGCACAAATGCATCAAATGGCAGCCCTGGCATATTTGTATTTTCTGTCATCAGTTTCTTATACATCCATCCGAGAATGGAACAAGTACTATGGGGAAACACCTTTCCTCAAAGGGACACAAAGCACAGCTGGAAAAGTTAACGGAGGTGATGTTACTCTATTAACTGGTACGGCTGGTGATGAGCAAGCTCTTGCTGTACTCAAGAAGAAAGGCAGTCATGGCGTCATGGTGGCAAGTTATTGCCATCAACACAAGTGTATTAACAATTGAAAATTATATTAATGATTTTGGCAGACTGAACGTCCAAAATTGGCAGACATGACTTTATAACCATGAATTCAACCAACAAACCTGGAACACTATTTGATGCTAGGATTTGTTTCTGCACATATCCCAAGGAATGCAATTACGAACGTTGAGTTACGACGAACGTTCAATGCTTTACGACATCAGTCGGTTCTACCGTCAGCCAGTACTCTCAGTAATATTTGCCAAAGAGAATACTCCCTAACAATTGATGCAATCAAAAAGCAGTTGCCAAAAAAATAAAGTCAGTGTAGCATTAGATGGATGGACATCAACCAATAAATTGGCGGTTTTGTCGGTCATTGGGTATTATATAGATCGGAACTGGTGTTTACGTGAAGTACAGCTTGCATTTAACGTGGTTAGGGGCTGCTTGGTTATACTATTTTGTACCGCTGACACAGAACTCTAGGTTAAAGGCAAACACACAGGTGCCCGACTGGCTGAGCATTTGAAGGAGGTACTTGAACGTTTCGATCTTACTGATGGTCGATTACTGGGAATAACTACTGATATTGCCTCATCCAACTATTCAATGACTCGGGAGCTACAATCTATACTTGAAACCTCGGGAATTGACTGGTCGGCATTACGAAACCATATACCATGCATGGCGCATGTCATTCAGCTTTGTTTACGGGAATTCATGAGTAATCTGGGAGTGAAAGGTCGAACAAAATCATGGGCAGCTAATGAGCGTGATGAGCAATTTGGAGAGAATGAGAGTGCAGCATTGTCCAAAAGCCAAAAGCTACAGAAGTCTGGAAATGCAGAATCTCTAAGGTGGTAGCCATGAAGCCTGGATTAGCTAAAATTATTGAAAAGGTAGTTACTACATGCTATCTACATTTACATTCTGAATACTGACCCTTGATATAGCAAAGAATGCTTGCAGTATTGATCACTCTGACTCCTGGAAGACGTAATGAGTTTCTCAACTGCCAGAAATCCAAAGTTCGAATTGCAGTACTGCCTACCATGGATGTAAAAACTCGGTGGAATTCAACTCTGGAATTACTGGAGCGGGCATACAGATTGCGAGAGTTTACACGCGAGTGGCTCAAAAACCCGAATTACAGTGATTACCGGCCCTTATTTACCACAGAGGATGAATGGATCATTGTTAAATACGTAATGGAGGTGCTGAGGCCATTTCGTTACTGGACACTTTGGATGTCGAAATGGCATACAGTCACCTTGCTCATTGTCATTACAATCTATAACGACATATTCGATAATCTGGACGGCGTCATGTGTGCTTTGGGAAAGAAAAATACTCCGTCAAAAGAGGATCTGTACTTTGCTTTGAAGTTTGCACGCCAAAAGCTGTCCAAATATTACTCCGAAGTAACACCATAGACGGGTATGCTCCTCATTGCAGCACAAGTCTTTAATCCATTTCGGAAGTTGCGATTATTTAGGAAGTGGGACAAGGCTATGGATGTTAATCCTGAGGACGAGGGTTCCTTCACTGCCCAGTACAAGGATGCATTCATAAAATATGTGGAGTACGAATACTCTACCCAAAATCTAGTTACGACAAACAGAAAATCTAATATAGTACTGAATCACGATCCCTTCACCTCTATACCACTGTCTGGGCCAGGTCAATCGACTTATGATCCATATGATTTGTCCAGTGATGATGAGTACTATACACCCGCAAACACGGCGGAATGTACTCCTGGGCACACTGATCGTGCAGCACGTTTATTGACGGCCACCACACTCTATTTGAATTCACCTCCCGAGGTACCCAAAAATTGGGGACAAATTAATCCCAATCTTAATGATTATCATTCCAACCCCACAGAGATTAGCAGGGCATTCTGGAGGCCTGACATAACCGATTGGTGGCGACAACAGGAAAAGATGAACACGAAGTACACCGATCTAGCCAATATAGCACGGAACATTTTCTCAATCATGCCACACGGGGTTGGAGTGGAAGCCAGCTTTTCACTTGGCCGAGATGTCATTGGGTGGAGGCAATCAAAATCTACGGGTGAAACACTTCGAGAAAAAGTGGTTGTTCGACAGTTTGCCAGAAGCAATCTTGGTCTTTTGGCCGGCGATACAAATCCAATAGATGCGTCAGTATCTGATCACGATTTTGAAATCAAGAAAGAAGCGGAGGAAAGAAAGCTGCACAGGATGGCCAAGGTTCATGACTTTTTGGAGATGTGGCAAGGCAGTGAAAACCTACGGGCAACTCAGAAGGCATCACACACTCAGAACAAGCAAATGACTGCCATGGGCTACATTTCAGATACTGAAGAGACAGTTAAAGCATCCTGGTCAGGCTTTAAACATGATGGTGTTGCAGCTTTCAAATGGAATGAAAAATCACCACTCCCACCGTCCTTATCGCAGATCGACCTCCCTGGTGGCCAAACCCAAGTCCTAAATATTTGATGAATACGTAGGATCAACCACCATTCTGCCGAACGTGATGATGAAAGTTCAGCCGAAACTAATTCTGATACTGACGATTGGCACCATTGGAACGGTAACTTGGACGATCCACACTATGATGAAAACGATGTCGAGGCTGACGATGAGGATGATATAAATCTATCTGATGATTTTAATGTAATTGATGAGGCAGAACAGCCAGATGTAAATGCCGCCCCTTACATTGCAGACTTGATTAGGCCAGTTCGAAAGTCGAAACGTACTACAACTACAGTCGTTAACAACTCTGCGCCTATCATTACGCAGGAAACACAAAAAGCAAAAGGAAATAAACAATGGTAGAGTGTTGATCTGTATTTCATATTTCTTGTTGTTTTCTGTTTCTTATAATCGGGCATATCATTTATTTTGTAATTTTCTTGGTCATTATTGAGAAATATTTCATATTTGAGCATATATAATGAAAAGACTGTTAATACAGTGTATTAGTAGAACACAAACGCTGGACTCATTGGAATATTGTTTGTACAATTTTCAAGTTAAGTCTGCAAGTTAGATATGTTTAAAATGAATAAAAGATGGGCAATAATGAGACAATAGATATGATCGAAACTAAAATATTTGTGGTGATTGACACATACCACAACATACTGGAATTTACTACTGCATAGGATTAAATACAATTTTGGCCGTCTTTCTTCTATTTACAAAGTCAAACTACCATGTTGCAATACAAAATTAACATATTGTACTTGTGATATTGAACTTAATTAAAACGAGATTAATAACGGTCAAAATCATAATTATGCATCGCTCAGTTGCTTAAATCTAGGATTTCAAAAGTCACATATGGAGTATTTTGCACCCGTTTTGGACCTGTCTAATACCCTGGTAATTTGGGCGGTTCCAAAATGTGGAGTCAACCCGGACTGTTCTTTCTAGTTCGGTTCTAGTGGCAACCCGGACCGTTGATTTGGAAACGGTTCAGTTCCAACCCGAACTTGGACCGGAGGCTACGGGTTGGGACCGTTGCTAACACTAGACACAAGTCATCACGTGGTAAGTCTGGGAGACTGAATCTGATGTGCCTCATATGCATGATAAGGGAAAACCCCAAACAGGTTGATGGAAATATTTGTTAGAAAGCAAAGACAAAGGTATGAAGACCATGGGTTCCTCGAGGGTAGAAATGCATCAACCTTCTCAGCAAGGAGAACAAGCCTTAACAATATACGCATTGGAGAAAGCCTATTCTTTTCATTCAGAATCTTTTAGTGATTTCCACATCCTGAGTTAAGCTCGTAATATACCTTCAACGCAGTTTCGAATTAAGTACGGATACTCATTGACCGTGTAAACCTGGCGTGACACTCCCACTGTTACAGTCAGCAGGTCATTCACCCTTGTGCATGCACTTTGCAATGTTGTAACAACAACTATATACATTGGTAGTCCATCTACTGTCCCAATTTTTGTATGTAGTGTAATTATCGTCAATTAACTTATCTCATTACATGCCTAGAGTTGCAATGTAACACCATAAAATAATTACATATTGATTCACTTTGTCAATATTCAACTCAAGGTCGCATAAGCCCTAGGTCATGGAAATTCTATCAATGTATTTTGTCAGCAAGTCATAGACCTTTAGGCATGCACCTTGCGAGGTGGTTAGAACAACTATGTATATTGGTACTGAATCTACTGTATACGTAGTGTAATTTACATTGTCCTTGAACTAATCTCACAACTCTGGCATAGTCTTTGAAGTATATAAATTGTACATGGAAACAATGACTAGTATCCATTTGGCAAATACATGTACAACTTGGGAAATAATATAAACAACTATTTGTGTTGCCGAAGTCATTTCTCCCCACCAGCCACTACCTTGTTCAACTCGTCCATTACATAATAAATTGTATTCCATGATTTCAAATCAATATAACTATTTACAATCCAGCCAGAGTTTGTCTCCTGTAAAGTGGATGGAATCTCGGGTGTGAGATGACCAGTGCCAAAGATGTCGCCTGAAGCCAGCACCTTGTAGGCATTCCTCCCAATGCTGGAACAACTCTGACCATCGAATAGATGGCATCTGGCAATCCTCCATGGAATGGTCTGGTCACTAGCACAAATGCTAAATATACCACGTGACTCGGAATTTGGAGTTTGAAAACATGCAGTGATTGGTATGGTAAGCGTCTTTGCAACTCTTCATGAGCAGGTTCAGCAAATCTCTGATGTTGTCAGGCCATCTTCACCCATACCCAATTGTTTCTCTGCGGTCCTGTATACCATTCCTTTTCTCCTGTTGCACAAATTTTTATTATGTCAATTGGCCTTTGAATTCTTCAATAGGGATCTCAATGATATGGAATGAGGCAGCCTGGCATATTTGCAGGTTATGGTTGTTGATGTATATCTTCAAGGTATTCAGATATGCTAATCTTGAGTTGACCAGACCACTTTGGAGAATGGTGTTATGGCTTCACAAATTGCAAATAGCTCCGAATGTAGTTACTCCCTTCTGTATTGAGCCACACAATACCTGTCACTTGAATTCAGAACTTTCTGCAGTACTTGCGCCAGTGGCAGCAGTCAGTTAGCACACATCTAGCTCAGGAGGCCTACATGAAATGTTGCTAAAACTATTTGTGTTGAGGTGCATTTGCCGTACTGCAAAGGAATCTTGGCGGAGATCATAATTGACGATCATCTGATTGACATCTCCAGTCGTATTGCACGCCCTATACCCATCATGTATATAGGTTTTGTACACCGCTTCGTCAATCTAAATGGACCACTGCTGCAATCCCCCAAAGCGCTCGATACATTGCCAGAAGTGTATCATTGTATGAAGTTTGGAAAATTTTGATAATGATGACTCCCCCAGGGGATCAACCACTTCTGACTGTATCCAATTGTTCCAGTCATCGAGTTCACATTTTCGTTCATTGGCAGAGCAATTTTGATAATTCACCATATCTGCATCTCACTCCCACTTGAGCTCTCTCTGCAACTCTTGCAATTGTTCAGTTGTTTTCTTGTGCACCTGATACTGCAGGAAGATACATTTGAAGTTGTGTTTGCGACACGGAGCATCATCTATAGGATTCAAGGTATCCTCATGATGGGATGGGTATTGGCAGTAGTGGTAATACTCAAGAAGTATCTGGGTACATTGGATAACATCTTCAAATGTTAATTTTTCAGAGACATTCGGACAATGTAGGGTCTTGGTGATGACTGCAAGCAGATAGGACCTCATTGTTCTCATTTCCTTTCCAGTCCACTCGCTGACCTCCACATATGATTTCTTCTGTTTCGTCATTGTCAAATATGCCAGTACGGATACACACAGCTCGTTGTCATTTGGGAGTTGTTTGAACATTTTCGTGAGTTGTTGGAGCCACCCTGGCAGATATTTTAACATGCCCAACACCATTGTGTGAAGGTGGTCCAGTTTTGGAAGATTGCTGACAATTGAACCAGTGGCCATAATATATTGTCACCAAGATTGATACCACCCTCTTTAGGAATAGAGGCAGCTTCAATGGGGTCAAAAGTGATTGGTTCGACAACTGGTGGGGTTGAAAAATCGATATTGCTGGAGCTGTCTGCATGTGGGTGAACGCTGATTCTGATAGAACGATCGAGATTCTGCAGGTCTGCTAGAGCATCTTGGGTATTTTGTATAGTTGCTTGGACAATTTTGTACAATGTTTGATAAACGTTATAATCATGGAATGCCACCAGTATGTCGATCTACCTGCCAAATTCCTTTTTTTCAACTTCATACCAAGGACATAATCCATATCCATGATTGGGCAGTACCACATATTCTCGCTAGTCAGCAACCCACCCAGAGAGAAACATAAGGCATTGCTGGGAATGACCGTCAGCACTATAAGCGGTGAACTGACACTGTTCTGCATTTGTCAGAGGCCGCAGCAAGTAGTCAAGAATAGTCTGCATAACAAGTCACTTTTGGGCTCATTGGTGGGGGTCATGCAGAGCGGGGTTATTACATAATTGCAACGGCTGTGGCAGAAGTGCTATCAGGACACCGCGGTGAGTTGTTTGTTTCATTGGTACGGTGCTGAAGATGTTGCCAATGGTCATGTGTAGAGGCCAGGCGTTCCTATCGCCAGAAAAATTTGTGAGATGTGTCAAATTGGAGAATAATATCAGGGGAACAACAGTTTCGCCTTCTGGAAGGTAATGCTAAACATTGTCATAACGTTTTTCTTCAATCCTCCATTCAATTGTCATACCTGGGTTTCTCACCACCAGTCTGCTGAATGCCTCTTATTGTATAGACGATGCCTGCCCTTGCTGAAATAATGCTCAGAAGCATACACAAGATTCTTCTCGTATGTCTTTTGACGCAAAATCCATTTGGCGCATAATATGATATCCCGGCAGTGGCATTTGATTGTTTTAGGGTGGCTTTCATTCCTTATGAAGTTCATTGTATGCTTCATCCATGATGGATGGCCCAGGCCATCAGACATTAGGCCGATCATCTGATGGAGTATATATGTTGACTATAAAAATTATTTGACCAACTGTTGGAGTGCTGGGTCTCTCTTTTACAAATCATCAATCAAACTTGACATCGCTCTGTGTACTGTCAATATCTCCACCAGGCAACACTCAGTAACATCAGAAAACAGATGCCAAGGGTTGGCATGACCATGTGTGGATTTGTTTTTGGTCTTGGTCAGAATATAGTGCAGTGGCAGACCGGTATTTCGGAATGCATGTGTTACTGGTACAGGTTCTGCTGGTGCTGAAGGCTGTGGTGATGGTGATCATAGGTAATCAAGTCTATCTGGCGCAGGGTCATGTTTTCGAAAGAAAGGTGGCAGGTTTCGATTATTTCTATGTCTCAGACAATTTGGAAATTTCGTATTTGCTTGTGATTGTTAATAGCTATACCTGGATGTCATCTTGAAGTAACGTTCAAAGCCACTAGCATGATTATATCAGGCTCTTGGGCATGATCATTCTGCATATGCTTAGTCCTCCAGGTATCAGAGGTGAAACGCTTGCCACAGACCTGATACATGAATATTCTGAAATTTTGCTTCTTAGTTGATGGTATTGGCAACTTTAGACATTGTTGATATGATTTTGAAAGAAGTTGAAAGTGATTATCTGATAATCGATTGTGGAATAACACGTTTATTGAACACTCTGAGATTGATGGATGAATGGCTATGATAGAGCAGTCAATCAATGTGTCAATAAGTATGAAGAAACATGCCCGAGTCTCTGACAGTGGTTGATGGTTGCCCTGGCAACTGAAGTCGTTTCAGTACTGTAACACAAAAGGGTTCATACCCTTGACATCTCTATCTCTCATCAACATTACTGCTCATAGCCTCAAACGAAAGGGCTCCAATAACGATATGCCAACAGACAGTCTATCGACCTCGAACACACAGTTTGTAGCAATACCACAACATGTCGACGTATCAAAGCCAATTGAGTGGCTGTCAAAAATCATTTGTATTTGCCAGCAGAAATCATTGGAGCCTTAATAGGTGAGGACCACTGATGCAGGCCTGTCAAAGTGGTACTATCAAATTTCCAGGTTGTCTTTTTGTTGTCAGCATTGGTCGGAGTTGTGGGTATCATTGTCAATTGTACGTAGATAGGAGCATATCGCTGGTGTAGTACACCATACAGACTGGGCTTGCATCTTCTGGAGTTTGCAGTGCAATTGATCTTATCTGGGTGGAGTGTTTGGAGGAAGCATATTTGATTTTATGATTTTGTGATATGGTTCAGTAGTATATTTAATAGAAAGTGTATGTGACAGTGCTTCAAAGTGTCGCAGCAACCTTGCCAGTTGCTGCCAAGTCTTCAATCAATGAGTGAGATTTTGAGTTTATAGCCAAATCAGGAGGCCTTCTGAGTGATAAAACAACTTATAGAGTTGTCACAACAATGTAATTCGATCAATATTTACATCCTGCTGATTGTGACATCTTTGGAGCATGGTGGGGCCTAAAACAGTAAGTTGTCAACAGAGGACTGACCTCAAATAGCAGGGGATGACTGTTCTGGAGATCTAAAAAACACTACTCCAAACAAATTCTGTACCAGAAATGCGGGACGGCTCCCCATTACCACCACCACAGCATATTAGCCATGCATTATACTCCAAGAGCACCGAAATGTCTCTGAGATCAAATCCAAGTGTACCGTGAAGCC
Source organism: Trichophaea hybrida (assembly GCA_015178995.1). Lineage (NCBI taxonomy): Eukaryota > Fungi > Ascomycota > Pezizomycetes > Pezizales > Pyronemataceae > Trichophaea > Trichophaea hybrida. The sequence goes on along the minus strand of WHVE01000642.1, from coordinate 67,036 downwards.
CAGGAGTGATCGAAAAGTGACTGGTAATGATGCTGGTTATCATCACTGATTGCATCAAATGAACAATCTGGTGCAGCCGATGAAATTGATGCAGGTATCCGTGCCCAGTGCGAAGAGTTGTGAGCAGGCCAAATCAGCCTTCAAGATGTCAAGCTGCACGGAATTCAAACCAAGTGAACTCCATCATAGCCATATCAGAGTCCAGCAATTGTGTCATCAGAGCTTGAGTTGCCGAAACAGAAATCACACTGAATTTCTGGGTAACAATGACCCCATATGGATGGCTTACAAATTGATTATATTAACAAATGATACCCTGTGTAAGTGCAATATGCAAATGGCTGTATGCATGCAATAAGTCATAACAATAATCAATTGACAATGCCATCAACAGAGGTGATTAACTATATCATGCTTGATTTAGGATACTTGGACTGTAACTAGTATCCAACTGTCACTCCAGAAAAACATATGATGGGCCTTACAAGTGATTGCAATTGACAACTACTTGGCGACGAAACAAAGGCAATCAGTAATTTATACTGTGGCCACCGGTACGAGCACAGGTCATGAACCGCGCTCTGATCTCAAATGTGGTGGATCACTACCTGGAACTATCTCTACTGCAGAGGAATCCAAACAGCAGTGTACTTGTAACTGCACTGGGGCCTGGAACTACATTTAGAGGTTTCCTATGAAATCCACCTGGAGTGGAAGCATATTTGATTACTTTGTGAGGATGACTCTGTGGTACACTTACCAGTTAGATACCACACCTCAAACGAGTATGCACGAATCAGTGTGTATGATTATATTTCACTATATCACTGTAATTGAAGAATGAATGAGATCAACACAAGTCAACCTGCCACCATTGATTGGACCAAAAGCCAATGAAAATGGAATGTTGAATGTGGACAGCTGATATATGGGTCAATTTGGAGCCAATGGATGGGAAACATATGACCAATGCCAAGTGTGGAGGCTATCACAGTTAAGGCCTGCTGAGTGTTGGGATATATGAAAGCATAGAGAAATTATACAAATTTGAAAGACTTCAAAAGCAGCAGCTATTACCAAGATAAATCAATCATTCAATTATGCTAGTTGACTGCTGCAGCAATGTATCACCTGCCACTATGGCCTGAACCCCTGAGATAATATTCACAAATACATTCAATAAAAAAATTTCTATACACATGAGAATACTTGGAAGACTAACCATTGCCAGAAGCCGCCTTTGACTACTTCACTTAGTCAGAAGCCCTCCCAAAGCTTGAACAGCTGCCGGTAAATATTGCCTGAGCTCTTAAAGAAGGCCGGTGGATCTGGGGGCAAAGGCCCCAGCCATCTGCGATTTCAAACGAGGCCAGCGGGATTTTAGTGCTGGAGAACAAAGCCATGTGAACACCGCTGGGCAATCAGTGGATTCCTGATCGCAAGTGCATCAAATCATATAATTTCAGACCAACCTATTGCAGAATCCAATGAAACCACCAATTCGAGTACTACCAAATCAGCTTGGATTCAAATACACTGGAAGTCAACTTGGATATTTAGAACAAGCAACCTGAAAATGGACTGGGAAAGTGGGCTAAAAATGAGGCCTGCTGCTGGAATGGCTTTGGATTCAGAGAGGTGGGCTTGGAGGAATTAGGCCCATTTTGGAGGTTTTCTTCCTTTCTCTGGTAATTGAACCAAGGCCTGGTTCAAATGGTGTCGGGATGTGTTTTTACCACCTACCACTGGAGTTGGAGTGTCCATATGGGCCGGAACGATGGAAGGGTTATCCATCAAGTAGTTCCAATCAGTAGTGGGATTCATGAAGCCGTACAATACCATATGTGCTGGACTCTTTGCTTGTTTTCTTCTCTTCATGTATGGGTATAACAGCCCTGCGGGACTACAGCTAGAATCAAGAATGATGTAATGGCAACCAGGCAATGGGTAGGAAAGTGCCCAGGATATAGTCACTGCGCAGGAGTACCAATTGCACTACAGCAAGTATCCTACTTTCGTACTTACAATCATATGTAATGACCACTCCACTGTATCACTGCCTCTTGTGTGCAATGATATCTACTGTTACTATTGAGTACTGAGCCATTCTTAGACATATTTGCTCATACAATGATCATAAGACTCCTTCACTAATTCTTATGTGCCATAATATCTACTTATACTGTCAAGTATGGAGCCATACATGTCCGTTACAGTTGTTTGGTATTGGCACTATTTTCGGTATTTGAAGCCCCTGAAGTCAGGAACTTCTTTATAATTGGTCTGTATGTATGGATGTCAGTGGTTTCTGTGTATAGAGGATTGGTCAAAGATTGATATTGGGAGTTATTGTTACAACTACTGTTGGCAACATATCAAATAGATTTGGGATAAATGGAACCGAGCAGGGGTTCGGTTCGTGGCATGATCCGAGATTTGCTGATTTCCGCCAGTTCGTGACAAAGTGGTTTCCGAACCAAGATTTTTGCATAATAATGCATATGCGAGTTCTCATCCGATCGGCTCAATTCGTTTTTCATCCTCTAGCGTAGGAACTTAGCTACAAGATAAAAAAATATATGAGCCGATCGGACAAGAACTTGCTGACTTGTTTGAATTTTGAATTGGAGAGTGAAATGATGAGGTTTGAGGCGAAAGTCTTGGCAGGATTCGGTTTGCCACAGATCAAACAGGTTCAATGATTTTCTCGAACTGTCATGGTTCATTGCCAACACTAGTTACAACATTTGAGCTTAATGTTTTTATGTTTGTCTAATTCAGAAATTTCTACCCACATCAGCAATGTCAATTGCCCGGTTCTGGAAGCCTCAGAACCCTCCAGAGATTGCGGATGTTGATTTTGAATGATGCACTTGGCAGACCCTCCAGGAGTCCTCCGGGACTGGCGAATACAGCCTCAGCATACTCCCTTGTTTTCCTGGAGGTCTGGAAAGTGCTCTGGGAGATTCCGGTATTGCAAAAGTGTACTCCATAGCCACTTCTGATGGCTCTAAGGGTGCTCCGGGAGATTCCTGTATCGCAATAGTGTACTGCGTAACCACTTCCAACTGTGCTCCGGAAGATTCCCGAAGGGCAGCCAAGTCCTCTGTGGCCGCTTCTGAGCTCTCTGTGGAGCTTCTGTATGTTCTAGGATCACTCAGGAACACCTGCATCTATGACTTCATTTACAGATGGAATCATGGTGTGTCACCCATTGGTGAATGTGCCTGTAGCATCGCATACATCTTTGGAATTCATCTACTGCAGCCTACCGCAATCAACTAAAACAACATATATCCACGCTGCGCCCTGGCAGCACCCCGACATGACCTTGACAAAATGAACACAACCGCTGAGAAGCACAACCACCGAGAAACACAACCCCCGAGAAACACAACCCCCGAAATACACAACCGCCGAAAGACAGACTCTCACTCGAACACAGCTGCCAGGTCCTGCGTTTTCTCCCCTGCCACATCTGGTGCTATACAATGGGTTCAGTGCTCGGCAGAGCTTCCAATTCTTGCGTCCATATAGCTGCCCATATGCACAATGATGGCTGCCTGGTGACCAGAACCAATGGAATTTCTGTGTCTCCGGTATTTCACGCACAAGGCTATATCAAATGTTAGTAGCCGTTAATTATAGTATCGAGGGCATATGCCAATGTCTGAATATCTCCCTGCGGAAGTCCTCAGATGGTACACTCTTCGTTCCTTTCTCGTAGTCCCTCAACGCGCAGTTGAGTACTGTCGCCACCAAGCAGATCAATTGGGGAGTCACCGGCTTGTCCCAGAATTTGTTGCAATGCTATTGTCTGCCAAGGTAAGTGTTGGAAGCGAAGAAGTGAGCACAGATCAGTACGGCGGGCTCACATCTCCCAAACCACCGGACTTCCATCGTACTGTTCGGGAGATCTTCCCATTTCCCAATTCAAGAATCATCATTCAGCAAAACAGCAACCTGCTGTAGACATAGCAGCGTCTCTTCTATCTTCAACAAGTACAGTGAAGTCACCATAAGCCACGCTGTAGTGACAAGTCGACACCGCATACCACTGATTTTCCCCCACAACTGTTTTGCATTGATCATTAGTATTATCACACTTTGAAACCCCAAGAATACTTTGGAAACTCACAATTGCACGTGTCAGGGCATCGATATGGTCACTGGGTCAACCGGGGCGCTCCCACACGTGTTGCACGCCGTTCAGTGCGCTAACAGCTCTCTGTTGGACGGTCATGGCGTCAAAGGCTTCATCCCATGCCTTATCACAAATATTCAATTCATCCTCTTGAGAGGCTGGCCAGGGGTTTTCAGTATACCGAACAGATTTCAAGAAGTCCTTTGCTAAATCGAAAGCTGCTTCGTTATGGAGTAGCACATTGCTATCCTTGTTGCTCTTCATCCCCGACGGACCTTCACTAGGTGGAGGGGCAGCTAAGGAATCCAGACTCCTTGCAGGCCACTGTGGTGGGAAAATCAATCCCACCACTAATCCATGAGATTATTGGATTTGTACGAGGTTAGAGTTGTTGAGGCTCAGCCTCGCGCCATCACCAGGGTTTCAGACTGTATATGGACCTGCGCGACACACCTCCAATCATCATCTCATTTCCCTTCTTCTTCTCTCTTTTGATTTTTAGTTTATCGCCAATCAAGCATCATCTCGCTGAGGCTACTCCCTCCCAACGCTCCTCAAAACGAAGCCGCTCTTTTGCAACCTCCGATAGGTCGCTGCCGTGCGAGAATCCTTCTCCTGGGTTGTCTCACCCCATTGGAGCCCAAAGGCGGATTTCGCTTCAGAATGCGAGCACAGGAAAGTCAGCTTACAGCGCGAGACTAATTGACGACCCAAGTGACGACACAACAGTTGGAAGAAGCAGCAAGTTGGTTTCAAGCAAATACGATGCGTCACAAAGAGGGAACGTTTCATTCACCCTCACGATGACAAAAATTGCGAGTGGTATCATCATCATCACGAACCCCGGTATGGAAATCGCGGAATTAGTTGTGGAAACCATCTCACGCCAGCACTGGAATCGATTTCCGCTTTCAATTGCTCCAGGTACCCCCGCTTTCCTGGGCAAAATATGACGACTTTCCTTCACAAGTACGAGAGCTTGGCCGTCTGTACTGCCACTGATGTCACTGAGAGCAGTGTTATCGCCATGATTCCGTACGACTGCCTGCAGGGCCCGCAAGTGCGAGAGCAGGTTATGATGATGCAGGGCTACACGGATGGTGATTGGGCTGCGCTCAAGAATGAGATATTGGATGTATTTCAGTATAGTGACAGCCGGCCTGATTCACTCGTCTACACACGTCAGTATCTCGTGCAACTCTGTTCGACCTTCAGAGATAGGCATAGAGGTCGTGACCATGCAGAATTCGGTGATCTTGATCAGACGGAACCCCACAGGTCATTTCTTGGCACCTACAATCACATCAGCGGAATTGTCACCCAGCGCAGGATGATTTGCGAGTACGAGAGGACCGTGATACTTTTGCGTGCACTTCCGAAACGGCACTGCAGGAAGGCGGTCACCAAGCTCGGCCTGAACCCACTTGAGCAGTGTATATTTGAGTACGACAAACTGCAATATTGGATGTCGGCAAAGATCGCTGCTACCGATGCCCTTGCCATGTTCGAATTTCTTGCTCCTGCTGCCGCTCTCCCGACAACTTCGCCTGCTCCGCCTGCACCGAAACTTCTCTGGCTCCAATGACTTTGATTACTCCCATGGCTCCCAGAACTTCTCCAGCTGTCCCTTCTTCGGCTTCGATAGCTTCTCCGGCTTCCATAACTTTGACATCTCCCATGGCTCCCATGGCTTCGGTGACACCAATATCTCCCACGATTTCCAACATGGTTCACAAGTCTTCCGCAGCTTCTGATATAACTCCAGCCACTCTCTTGACTCCGACAACTTCTCGGGCTCCCACAACATCTCCGGCTTCTCCATCTTCGGCACCCATAACCCTCTTGGATATCACAATTCTGGCAGCGCCATCAACGATTCTGACAACTCCTACAGCACCCATGGCATCCGCAGCACCTATGACCCTGACTTTGTCTGGCACTCCGACAACTTCCCCAGCTCCCATTGCATTGACGGCTTTCACTCCTCCAGCTCGAACTTGCACAGTTGGACAAGGTACCATTCATGCTGGGCCGATGGTACGGCTGGGAATTATACATGTTGAGCCACCGCAAGCGCAGATAATCCGTCGGCACCAGTATGCCCAGCCGGATTATCGTCAAAAGCCTGCCAAACCGCACCGATCCGAGTCCACTATGAAGTGCCAAAGTGAGCCTGCACCATCGAACCATCAAATGTCCGCCCAACCGCCACAGCAGTCTGAACCCACATCTCCGGAACCAGTGCAACCGCACAGTCAAGAGCCTGCTTCTTCGAGCCATCACGAAATCGTCCAGCTGCTACCATGTCTAGATCTTGTACAACCGCACCGAAATGTTCCGCCATGCCACTACTGAGCCATCAACGAGCACAACCTCCGGAAGTGTATAGACCTGCCTCCGGATCTAAAGAAGGCCATTGTCAGCATCAACCATCGTGATCGACTCATACTTGAGACGGCAGGTGCAGAAATACCAAGGGCACCAGCTGCTCGTGACTTCAGTACAATGAGAGACCACGTGCGAGCCGGAGCGCCAATATTGCTGCTGCCACCGCCCCGCCATCGCCGTCACTGTCACCAACACCACGAGCACGATCGCCACCGCCACCACCACCACCGCCGCCTGCACACACGCTACGATCCTCCACACCTCTACTTTCGCCGGCACAATTGACACAATTGATGCGAGAGGTCACGAAGCATTTCGCACGATCTCGGCGGTACGAAGTTGATGTACAAGACCCACCACCGCCGTCACCACCAGTACAATTTTCATGTATCAGCAAACAAAATACTCCCACCCACACTGGATACATCCGCAAAGAATATACCACGATAAACCCCAGCGAATCAAAAAAACATTCTGCATGACCCATCATCAATATACCAAACCCACACCTACCTAGTAACACCAACGCAGCTATTCCGATTGCGACAACATCCCAGCCTGAATGTCGGTCTCCTCAATATGGCATTTGAGAACGTTGTAGATATCGTCCTTGGTTATCATCTGACAATTCATCAGCCCATGCACATCAGATAGCTGAGTAGTACCATTGACCATATGGTGCACAGTCACTCTATCATAAAAGCCATTTGGACCAGTGTTCACAAACCAGGTGTCAGGCTTACACATCTGACCCATTTGCACAATCTGTCCATATACTGCCTGCTGCTTACTGAGAACCCAAAACTTCTGATCAATTACTGCATGATTGACAGCCACATAGTTGAGGCCAGTATCCACAATCATGGTGGTGGTAATGAAGACAGAGCACCAGGGGGAATTGTTGAAATTGCTTATAACATCGCTGAGCCTGTCGGCAGAATTGTCAGAAACCATGCGAATGCCCTAGATGTTATATTTGAAATCGCAATATATCCACCATGCCTGATGTCAAATGTGGCATGGCAAAGAACAAAACAGTACAGCCTTTTCAAGAATCAGTGAAAGCACAGGAAAGCCTATACCAGGCTTGTCATCCATCCCAGAAACAGTCACTGAACAGCTGATCAACTGAGGCAGGGTTGATTCTCAGAGATATCTTAAAATTGGTCCCTCCACAAAACTGCTGGCATCCGACTCTTTCTTTTTGACTGCTATTGGTAACATAATGACGTTCATGTTCTAATGGTAGGGAAAAGTGTGCAAGCTGCCATCGCTGAATGTACCAGGAAACCCCATGCTCGTCTTCTGGTGTCTGCTTTGTGAGTTGGGCGACAATGTCATCGAGCTGTGTCGGTTGTTCCTGTGACTACTCCAGCGTTACTGGATACAAATTCTCTGATGGGATGTAAACCCAGGGTGCACCTGAAGCCAGCCACAACTCTGTCAATCGGTGGATAGTTTATGGGTGAGCGACTGTAGTCATCACAGATACGGCTTCCAGCTCAGCCTCAGAGGAATATTCCCTGGCAATGGCAGATTCAAGTGGAGTGATTGCTGACATCAAAGCCTCTGGAGAATGTGCTTCTACTGTTTACTGATTCTCATGTGTATCTAGAATTGTGAACAGCCACTGAGTTGTGTTTCCCCAGTCCTTCAGTGAGTGGTAGGCCAGCATTGCCATATTATGCACTTCAAAACCAATTTGGGCTTCAGATGCAATAGACCCACCCTTAGACTTCAGACTTTGGAAGCGTGGCACCTCATCGAAGAATCCCCACAACCACTGGCATATTGTTAGCTGGCGTACTGTGTCGTTCGTATTTCTTTGCGCCGGGCTCGTCAACGTAACATAGATGATCATATGGATATCATATTGTTTCTAGGGATTTTACACCCAGCCAGTCAGGTGTGTGTGAGTCAGGTCAATGGAATCATCTGCACAGATATTGTGCACTGAAAACAGAGTCCTTTTTGTGATGATATTGATTGCACCGATGAATCCCGCCCTGACACTTGGGAGCACTACCCAGAGTATTGGAAATCATGGTGGGAGGTCAGTTGTCTGCTTATCATCAAGCAACTGGAGAAGACAATGAGGAATAGGGTATGTGTGAGTGCAAGGGTACCATTGCTTCTGGAAAGCACTGAGAGTTGAGAAGCCGAGTTCCACCAGCTGACACCATTCATGCAGTGAGTAGTTGAACAGCACCAGTAGTGGTATCTCATGGTCATTAGTCACATCCTCAGCATTTGCCTTAGCATCAAGAGTTGCAGTCGAGAAGGTGAACTTCTTCCTAAGTTCCATTCCATCAGCCAGGAGCACCCCAGGAAGGACTCCATCAAAGATCCATTTCCACACAATGGACCAAATCGCCCAGATTTGATTTGCGACACATCCTACTTCTGGAAATTGCTTCAAGGTGTACTTTGGCCTTCAAAGAGCATCCACATATCAATCTCCACATGGCACAGTACCAAGGCATGCAACTGCTTCCTCAAGACCCTCATGTTCAAAGGTATTGTTGATAGTGGCCATAGGAACATCATCTTCAACTTGACCTGGCTCATCATCTTGAGGCTCAATTAGCTCTTTGGCGAATTGTGAATCACTGTCTAGTACTTTGGTTCTTTTTATTTCCTTCCCCAGGGCAGCAAGGGAATTTGGAGCAGGTGGCACAGGCAAATTGGTATAGTCATCTTGCTGGGCTGGGGCCCTCCTGTGGCTGGGTGTATCAGGTGGTGCACGAAGGGTTCTGGGAGACTTCCTTTTGGGTGTTTGTGGGGGTGCTCTCTACAAAGAATTCCAGTTAGCCCAGAACTTTATTCATCACTTCAGGTGCTCCTAACTCACTCCATCTCCATCAGTGCTTTTCTTGGGCTCCTCCAATAACAGGACCTTCTCAGGTGGGTCTTTCCCATCTCTATTCCATAGGTGTGCATTGAGGTGTGGAGTGGCTGTGTCAGGCAGAACTGCATGGAAGTTCTGGACTTCCCCATGCCATGATTTCTGGTTGCAAACACTCTTATGAAACTCCACCCCAACTGTAACTCTGGCCTCTTGAGTAGCTTCTTCATTCAACTGGCCAGGATGGACAGTCTGGAAAGTCAATGGGCCCGGCAGCTCAACCTTCACAATCCACTTCAGAAGTTGGGAATATTCCTCAAGTTCTTCAAATATCCTGAGTGGAGACCCAGAAGTGGCATCTCCACACACTTGCACCACAAACGACTTGTTTTGGATATAGGCCATACCAATATTCAGCCATTTGGAATGGTTTTCATTGCTGCTACCCTCTGCCTTGCACTTTCTACAACCTTCTGTCCCGATCTTTGTGTCACCTTTTTCAGTCCTGGCGGCCATTTTTCACAGGCAGTTGCAGAGATTTTGGATGAAATGGTGAATCCAGTGGTATCTGATACTATCAAAATCATGACACCAGCCAAGGGGTAGGAACTCCTCAGGACACTGGATGAAATCTGAGATAGCTGCTTCCCACAGTCAGAACACAGTGTGCCCATGAATACACCTCATCTTCAAATGGAGTGGTCCGATCCCACATTCCGGGTACCGAGGAATCAGCCATTCATGCCAGACTTGTTTCTCAAACCAGAAGATATCGCTACTCCCATGTGTATCGCATTCTATTGACTCCATTCCATCATGGCCCATCTTAACCATGCGTTGCCTGGTGGTGACTTTAGCCGCAGCCACTGTGGGCAGCTTTTTTGCATCTCCAGTTCCATTGGGTGGAAAAATGTCAGCTGGGCCTATCTGACCCAGGTATTCACCGAGAATGTTCTGCTGCAGGCATTGACCAAAGAGGATGTCAGATGTTGTTGTCCATGGCGACAGTTTGGATAGCGCTTTGGTCCATCTCCCTTGCCAAATGGCCATACTCTCTTCAGCTTTACTTGTCACTTCAGAAGTAGCAGTTTCCGGTCTAGGTGCTGGTGATCCTGGTGTTTTTGGCTGTGCTGGGAGTGGTTGAGGGGAGGTGGGCTGCATCAGATATGGGGCAGGGTTTGTGGTCCATGAGCTTGGAGCAACTGGAGGTCTGGGTGGAGGGGAAGAAAGATGTGAGGTGTACTGGGGCTCTTTACCTCCAGGTAGAGGCGGAGCAGGCTGTGGGGTAAAACGGGATCCTTCCATACCAGGTACACCTGGCCACGGTGGGAAAGGCAGCGGTGTCTGCTGGTCTTTGTTAGGTGGTGGAAACATTGGTGGATTTGGGTTGGCTGAAGGTGGTGGTGGTGTTCGTGGTGAAGGTGGTCATAATGGAATCCGTTCGTATAGAACCCAGGTTTGTTGGTACTCATTGCCCATGTGCTGTATGTCCGGGCTGATCATCGGTGGTATAGTATACGGTGGAGAGTTCTTCAGTTGCTGCGGATCATATTGAGGTTCCATAGTTGGTGGCTGGGGCAGTTGACAATTGGATTCGGGATGCCAGACAAACCAATCCCACATCTGAAACCCATGACTGCTGAACTGGTAGTGTGGATTGGGTGGTTGTTGAGGTGCGCCTCTGTAATATCGATACTGGTGTCCCTGAATGGTCGAAGAGTGGTGGTTTTAAGGGGTGCATTGTCATGTGATGTAGAGAAGTAGTTACGATGAGAAGGTCAGGATGTTCAAGACTTCAGCTGAATAATCTATCGTACCTGCAGTCGTTGCCAAGATTGAGATACTGTGATGTGTTTTATTTGTGGGAGGCAAGGTGCGTTGGTACACATTCACAATTCGCATGAGAATACTCAATGCACACCAACCTCACCCACACTTTGCCGACCCTACCACCTCGTTTGACATACTTTTGATACATGTTTCAATTACTCATTGTCTGCTAGAAGCATTCACATTGATTCCAGCATGACCGGTGGGGTATGACCCCTGCTACCGGGTCGCAGTCTCTCAAAGACCACTCAACATATGCAACGATTCTGAAGCTACAACACGCAAAGCATATAAATACCCACAATCACCTTGCAGGTCAAAGCTTCATACTGCAGATCAGTCCACAGCCTTTCAAGCAACACACTTGATCATGCAGATATCTATCTCTCGTATAACAAAGAAGGTGACCTGCATAAAGCCCCTGTCAGGGGTTGCAGATTCTGCGAATATACTGAAAATTCAGGGTACATCCGAACATAAAACACAATCTAGAGGTGGAGATCTCCAATTGTCTAATGCCTATTGGACTCAGGTGCCGTGCTATCGAATGTGAGCTGCACAATCAAATGCAATCTGAGCCCTGCTTCTTTCAACAGGGATATCCTAGCCTGGCCAGGAGGTTTTGGTAGGCTGCTGGAAATGAAAATTGTAGGCTGAGCAGGGGTGACTGATGGTAACTCTATCACATTGTGGGGTACCAACAATTTGTCAGGTGAAGTGATGTAGAGTGGTTTGTCAGTTTCAAGACTAGTTCCATTAAGCTGGCATGACATATGGTACAGAGCCTCGTCTCTCTGGAGGGGTGTACAACTTCAACCATCCGAAGCTTTCTTTACCCCTGCATTTGGGGTTCTCTATATTTACCATATGTTCATCGCACCCCATCTACCATTCACCATAATCTAGTCGCACCCCATCTACCATTCACCATACACTCTTCGTACCCCATTGAACTGATCACCATATACTCGTCACACCATCAACCATTGACTATACACTCGTTGTACACCATCTACCATTCACCATTCACTCGTGGTGCCTCATTGACCAGGGATACTGTAACAATGGTTACTAGTATAATTTGTCAGGTAAACCAGTTCTTATGATTGCGAAGCACTATATATGGAAAGTAGGTTCATAGCTTCACTGGTCTTGCTCAACCCAATCAAAATGAATACCCAGAGGCTTTTGGTGACACGGAACACATATCACAATTACTTAGAACCAAAGGCAATTTGAGATCTTGTCAGTAGTGAGATTAGTAAAGCAAGAATTCAACTAATGCAGCAGAAACTGACAGTGCCCAAGGGTTCATACCTGCTGTACACACCTCTGAGAGTGCTCCCATATCTGAGCTACGAGCGAAATGAAGTGAAAAAATTGAAACTGCGAGGAAAGTCACCCATGCAATAGTATATGAGGTGGCCCCAGCTGGGCAAATGGTGGGTGAGACAACAAACCACTACGACAAACACCAGAAACTGAATTGGAACCTGTGGCACCCATTGACCAATGCATTCGAATATCAACAAGCCCGTGCTCTCAGTACAGGAAGAATCACCTGGGAAAACAATTATTCGAGGTGCGGCTTGGATAATTTCCATACAATGTTGTTCCAGACAACATCCGAGCTTTGGTAGCTGCCGAGGTGTCTTGACATTGGACTGCATGCACACAGTTGGCTTCAGGCGCCAGGGAAATATGGCAACATATACTGCAAGGACATTTTCAAATGCATTCTGTTTCATGTAAGCCATTCACCATTTGCGAAGCACCTGCGTTTTGCTCTGGTGCAGCTGTATAATTTGGCTGATCATCAAATCTATAGTGAGACAAACTCAGGTGAGTGATGGTTGGAAACTCTATAGCAATCACCCAACAGTGTAAGATTGGTGCCAGTTATCTTTGCATCAGACAATATCCGTCCCATAATGTTCTCTAGTGACAAATGTACCTGGTCGGTATATATGAGCATTGGGAACATTCAGAAAGATTTTGATTGTGCAGCATCAAGGCATGCCTGGATTTGTGTGGGGTTCATTCCAGTTCCACCACAAGGGGCAACTGATATGGACTCTTCATTGCACTATGCAATCCATACCATCCTCAATAAATGTAGAGATGGCAATAGCAGTGGCACTAGTTCAGAGTGGGATTGTGCTGACGGTTTATAATGTACATCCTATCCGTTGGTAGCAACATGGACTGGGGACAACCTGGGGATGGCAATGATCATCAAGATGGACAGAGGAGCATGCTCTGTGTATGAAGTATCGAAGGGACCTGAGCTGGGCCATGGCAAAAGATTTGGCAACTGGGAGTCACAATGTATGTCACGCTATCAGGAGCACCTGGCGGAGACTTGACTTAATGAATTTGAAGAGGTGCATCTGCAATCAACCTCAAATCTCTTCTGAGATTTTTCTCTGTCAAACATGTATGGCTTTCGCAACTAGATGTGCTTTACCAACCCTATATGGGGATCATGAAAGATTGCTTCAACTGGATTTCAGAGTACTTCACCAATCGAGGTTTGAAAGCTGAATTTGATGCCCAGTTCACCTCAGTTCCATACTACCCGAACATGTTGCATTTTTCGAAGCCCTTTGATGCTGTCGAGAATGGATTGTGGCATGGCAAAGAAACCTGGGAAATGCTAAAGCATCCATCTACAGTATGTGCTCCCCTGCTTTCCAGCAATGTTGTATGCAAAACAATCTCAGAAAGTGCATTTGATACGAAAGTTATGAACATGATTTGGGTACTGATTGAATGTTCGTTACTAGCCAGCCAGTGAACACACTGTGATATCTTATTGAAATACCTTGATCAAGCTCTCAAAAGCTTTTACGAGTACATACAAATCTTCACACCTCAATGTAATACTGAGGCTCAAACAAGGAGTTTCGAAAACAACTTTGAAGTGCAGGCAGCAAAACCTAACGAGGTGGCAATGGAGAAGATAGAGAGAGAGCGTAATAGGTAGATTTATGGTATCACACGTGGGCAGCGGAGAACTTTGGAGGAGTACCTGAAAGAAGAGCAGCTGCGCACCACTATCTTCAATGCAGAGGAGTGGGCAACAATAATGGTATGACTCAAAGCTGAGCTCTATTGAGCATCCACAGACCAGCTAACCTGGTTTGGCCAGTTGTTTGAAGAAGTTCATGACTGCCTGGAGCTGAAGCTGCATCCCTAAGCGAGCTGTGGAACAACAAGTCCATTTGATGCAGTACATGAATGAGATTATGATGCCATCATGACTGCTGTGATTGGTGAATCGTTGGTCACTGTAGCTGAAAGGCAGGAGTATGAGTGGCACCTGTTGGAAGCTGGGAAAGCAGCAACACATTGGTGAGATGAGTGCCAACAGGAGATTCTGCGGCGTCTGGGGACAGAGGTGAATGGGACAAGCCAGGCAGCCCAAGTTGCTTTTGGTCACACCATGACAGAGAAGGGCCTGAGGTATGATCATGAATGGGACTCAATGAAAGGTCCGTATTTTCAGATGCAGCTAACACTGCAATTTTAACACATCTGATCACCAAAAATACACCTCCTCTGTCATTACCACGAGTTCATCACCAGGATGGGTGCTGCTGATGATCTTTCAACTGAGATCTTGCAACTCTTGTATATTTCGAACATCACGGAAGCATACTGTGGTCAACTTCATGCTACAGCTCGATCAGCACAATCATCACTACACTGCAACTGACTATATGGAACAGATTCAACCAGTGGCTTGCATGGTATAGATAGTACATGCAGGAGAGTATGGTAGTTCATTATATGATGATGGGTTGAGAGAAACAGCAATTTACCAGGTGAGCCTGGCAGAAAAGAATCCTTGCCTGTGAATCTGAACATTTGATTCGTCCCAGTACACAACATCTGTGGCAGATCGACCTTCCAACGATTTGTGCATATTCATGGTCTGTTTAGCCAATATTGTGAGCTGAAGCAGCTGATACCTTCCACATTCGGACATTGCCATCACATGTTAGTCAGCATCAACATGAGATCTGCAGCCGAGACACAGTCAGTGTAATATGGGGCTACAGAACTGAGTTCAAGGAAGATGTAACCTTACAACCTCACAATCAGGTTGCTTGCTACAAGCCAGAAATCCATAACTCTCATCAGATGAAGAGGATTCTGCTTCACTGCAGCGTTGAGGGTATACCAGATAGTGCAACACTCAGGCAGCCACTGCAGGGGATATCGGTGTGTGTAAGTGAACATGCAGATGATGGACTGTGCCAGTGCTGCCCTACATTTCCCATTCTATACTTCACATTTCCACCACAGACCAGGACCTTGCTGTTGAGTGCGATGATTGTCAGAACTGGCCACCGGCTGTTGCAACAGCACTCCTATTTCCTGTCATCTTTTCAAGCCTGCATTGATAGAACATCAATGATGGAGTTGCCTATTGTTGTCGGTATACATTGCAAGTATCGTGTAAAGCACCCTGAAGTAGTGGATTGGTTTGTCAGAGTGGTTGAGAAATCAACAGCACATGATATTGCCATGGAGAAGATTGACGTTCCATGCTACTTGGTTCCAGAGATCTGGGCAGCAACAGGGCACGGTTTGGTAAGGATTGTACTCAATCAAGTCGATTTGGATGTGTACGTGAATATATATTCAAACAAAATGCATATGGACGAAATGTTTGGAACTGTTTCTGCCATTCATCCAAACAAATGTGAGATGTTTGATGAAGGGGTGCACTTGAAATGCTGCTGGTATATATAGAGAATGTATTAGTGTCATAAGATCTACAGATGTCTAATTATGCAAATCTCTCATGATGATGGTTTAAATAGCAGCGATGAATTGACAGCATGAACTTCAAAGGGAGTCACATATGATGTCACTTCACAGACAGGGCTGTGGAGTGTCAGGGAGACATGCAGTGCAGAGTACCTGACAAAGCAAGTTTGTGGACCTCACAGAGAGTCATAGAAATACTGTAAGATACTCCTGTGTAGGTTCGAAATGTTCACAGTCACATAGGGAGCTGCGTGCCTTGTGTTGAAGCATAGCAAAATGAAACAGGAGGATTTGGGAGGCTTCCGACCCCCAAGCAGGATCCTGGAAGGTGGGTGCCATACCATGGAGGAAATTGTATTTTCCTCATTGATTTCCAAGAGTATGCCTAATATATAAATGCTCCAATAGTTTCTAGTGGAAAATATGGATACTTTTTGATGTTCGCATAATGGATTTTGAAGTATTGACAAGATACTGAATCTCTGCAAACAGCCTAGATGTGGTTAGTATTTCACCTCTTGGCAGATAATTGTCTGTGCCTTGTGTTTCAGAATGTAAGCTATTATGATGAGAGATGAAGATGTCTTCAATCATACCCTATGATTATTTCACTCCCAAAATAATTTAAGTTGGTATTGCAACTATCAACAGTTTTTAGAAACTTAGGCATATCTTTTCATATCTATTGACTTATTAATTGCCTGCCTGGAAACAGCTATCTATCCATCAATCTCAAAATTTTCAATAATGTTCTCATTCCACAATCCATTGTGAAATATTCAATGTCCACTATAGACATAATTGCTTTAACCATGTCCAAATTGCCAACACTATTATTTAACAAGTGAAATATTGGAATATTTATTTACAAAGTCTTTGGCAAACATTTGAACTGTAATATAACTTTCAATGATTGTCTTTGACAGTAGTACTTGTCTGCTTGTTTTGCTTCAATCAATTGTACTCTGTTTAACCCTGCTTTGATCTGGTCAAATACCTTGAGGTTTGTGACTAGTTGTGTTGCATTAACAGTTCTAATATTATTTCTTTTTGAATATGATGTTGGCTGAAGGACTGGCTTGGGTGAATACTGTAATTCACAAAAAAAATACAACAGATTAGGAATTTCAATATAGTAATATTCAATATGAACTCTACCAATAGGTGCAATTGGACCCAATGATTTTGTGGCTGATTGATGAATGGCCTGAAACACTGTTCTATGTCCAAATTGACTCTTTTCATTGGAATATTGTTTTGTGGGTGGAAGGCAGTAGAACGTCATCATTCAATTCCATTGAATTCATATATATCTCTCCAGAATTCATTTTGAAACACAGGTTGACAATGTAACATCATGTCATTTGATATGCCATGCAGTCTGATCATTTCCTGGATAACCAATGTTTTCAGTTGTTTTCCATCTATTCAATTACAGCACAAATTCCAATATCATATTGATCACTGGCTATCCACCACTATCTATATGGCATGGTACCCCATACTTTCTGGGAGTCCTATAACAAAATTCATATTTGATCTTTCCAAGGTTATTCTGGTACATCAAATGGTTTAAGTCATTCATGTATTGTCTGATTGTCTGGTTTACTGCATGCCCATATATGGTAACTTTGTATATACCTTTCTATATCCTTTACTATAGTTTGCCACTGATAACATAATTTGAGCAGTTGAAATATTTAGACTGTTTCTAGATATTCCACTGTTCGTCAGTCATATTATTGTTCAGGTGGATACAACCTGTCATTGTGCAATATATTGTTGACTTTGGTTGCCTGTGTATGAAGTCCTTCACTGCTATCTATGGGACAATATTTGCATTTATTTTGAATCCAGTTCCACAGTTCTTGGGGGCTTTCCTGGGTGTTTTCCATGTTGACCACTTCTGTGCCAGATGCTACCAGTCTGTTTCTTATCTCTTTGATTAAATTTTTTTTTTTAATATAATATGTTGGATTATTTCTGCCACCCCTTCAGTGAAATATTGTCTGGTATACTAATCTGTATATTGGGTTTCTGACATTGATTTTTTCATTGGTATATATTCTTGCACTTAAATGTCAACAAGATGTCAGACCACTCTGCAAACTATCTGTTGTGCAGATTGAAAGTTACGAAGTTTTCCTGGGTTTTGTGGTGTATTGATAGGCGAATCCAATAAACTGACCTTTTATATTTCGGTCCCTACAGTTGCAGAGTTTGGACCATTGCTTCAAGTTTCAGATTATTGATATTATTATTCATATCAGCAGATACATAAATCATTGGTATAGATGATATTGGATGTAAAATTTCTTGATCATTGTACTGTGCCAGCATACCTACTAAAATACTTTAGTCTCTAGATCAATTTCTTTGTTATAATCAAAGTGGGCTAGAATTGGTACTATTGTAAATGTTTATTTATTTCTGCAAAGGCTCTTTTTGACTAACCTCCAAGCAAAATCCTGCCTGCTTTATATTTATCCAGGTACATAGTTGAATGACTTTGCTATAGTTCCTAAAAGTATATGATAAAAATTGACACTGACAAAGAATGTCCGTACTTCATTGACCTTGCTTGGTGCCTTCATTCTTCGACAGCCAGAATATATTCTTGGTCAATTTTGATAGTAGTGACTCCCATCATCTGGCCCAGATTGTTGTCTTCTTCTGTGTGACATTCATATTTTTCTTCATTCAGATACTGTCCTGCATCCTTCAAAGTTGGTATCACTACTCAGACATACTTCTTGTACTCGTTTATTTCATTGTTTTACATCAGAATATTATTCAGAAGTACTCGACAAAAAATATCCCAGAACAGTCAAGATAATCATCTATGTATTCCTGAATAAATGCTTGACTATTTGTTGGTCTAAGAGCATTACTGGTTACTGGAATATGTTACAATGAATCTTAAATACTGTGATCTATTCAACTCCAGCTGCGATTCTAATCATTCTGTAGGCAGCTCGAATATTGAGTTTGATATGTATATGGGCCATTGACAGTTTGAAGAGTGTATCCTGGATTAGCAGTAGTGGGCAATAATATATATTGTTCCTTCATTTAATCTTCAATAGTCAATGTATAAACTTAGACCTGAATGAGATTTTGGTGCAAAAAGCACTGGTACTCTACATGGCAATGTCAATTACCTAATCAATGCTTTTGATAGGTTTTATTCAATACACTTCTTCAAATCCTGTAAGTCTTCTCTTGATAGATTGTAGATTCATCAAATAAGCAGTATGGATTCTTTTGGTCATATGATTTTGTGGTTATACAACCTATGTGATAGTAGTTTTTCAGCAATCACCATTTTGAATACAGGGACAAACTCATGTAATTCCCTTGATATCAATAGTTAAAATGATTTTTTTTGTAGCTCATATACATCAAGGACCTAATTGATTTTGAACAAAATTGTTTAATAATTTTTTCGTTTCTGCTGCTTGTTGTGTATGATTAATAGTAAACTAGCATCTTTACTTATATCCAGTTTTGCCTTGATTTAGTCTTTCTTTGATTTCATATGATTATCCCACACATATACACTGGAGTGGTATTTCAGTGTTGTTGATAACAATTGGTATCAAACTGAATTCTTTTAATTTATAGGTTGATTATATCATTGTGGAGTTGCACCCATGGTATACTTAATAATATCAGAAAGCGGCCTAGCTTGGTGACAAATGCTGGTAGTTGTTCTTGATGTTGATGTATTGTTGAATCCAGTTTGGCAATTGTTCCATTCATTCTGCATTTGATAGATCTTCCATCAATCACTTCAAATTTTTCCGATTCTTTCAATGTTATGTCTTGGATCGGAAAGTAACTGAGAAAATCATGGTCAATTATTTCTATTTCAGTGGCTCTACAGTCAATCAAAGTATGGGTATCAATAATTTTAAATTCTATTATCAATGAGCATTTGACAACTGGATACCTGCTGTCTATTGAAGATTCTATTATTTCTGCAATTTAAATTGAAAACAGTAAAATTCAAAATCTGGACCGAATATTCAACAAAGATGATTTGTTTTCAGTCCAATTGCTCTCATCATTGCACTGGATTAAACATTTCTGAATTCTCTTCATTTTTTCTTTCCTCTTTCGTGATCCAGCTTTTTCTGAACAAATGGATGTCGACTTGTCCAGATGTTCCTTTTCCATCCCTTTGATATAATACTTTCAAATGTCTTCCATTTCTGCAATTTATACAAATTTCTTTGTTTGTTTAGGAATTTTGTTCTCTATATGTGATTTTAATGGGTTTTACTACCCATAGATCCAGCGGTGCAGGGCTATTTGAACCTCCCTTTGTTTCTGCGGGTGCTCCATTTGGGTTGCATTTTGTATTGTTTGTGGTTTCATGTTTTATTGGCGGTGCAGTCTATTTTTTGGACTGCTGTTTGGCTATTCCCACATGGATCAAGGAGTCCATGTGTAATTGCAATATATGGAATTCTGTGAGGTTTGCTGGAATATCACAATGTTGTAATCAATCCTTTCCACAGTCAGACCTTGTGAAAGCACCTCCAACTCAGCTGCTTGGTTACATTTTACAACAGGCACCTACCACTTGACTTCCACATTATGTGTAAAACCCCAGTTCTTGTGATCAAGTTCACGGAGTTCTAAGATCGCTGTGGCTCTTATATATTTATCTCTGAAAACCATTCATAATGGATGAAAGTGTCTTTCAAGTGATTTCAGCTTGATATATTAGGTCTTCCTGTAGATATATGATTGAATTTTATATAAACCTATGCATTTTAGCAGATTGGCTATATAGTATATTTTTGATTGTGGGTTGAAGAATTGCATTTCTTCATCTGCAATTTTTATAGCATGTTGGGTTTTCCATTCTTGTAGTGCTCCACTGTCTGTTCCAGAAAATTACATAATTTCACTGCCTGTATTTTCTTTACCACCACCACTCCCACCACTTACAGTTCCTGCTTGTGCCATCACTCTGTTAACCTGCCTCAGGTATATTATCGTAGCTGTTGCCATGATTCTCATCTATTCTCATGGGTTTTCTAGCTCTAGTTGCAATGCTTCTATGTTTGAAAGTCATTACTTTGCTATTTGCGATTTTCATTTGAGATATTATCCTTCTACGTCACCATACATACATACTACCTTTCTTGCCTCCAGGTTATCCATTCGTATTTGACTTAGATTCATTTCCTGCTAGGAGCTGGATATCTCCATTTCCAGAGATTGTATCTGTTCTTTTAAATTCATCATTTCTGACTTTGTGGAACTTGTTTGGCCTGTAATGGCAAATCCTATTGCTCTTTTGCTATTATTGGTGAATATTCACAATTGTTTTGCTGATACCATGTCCAGTTGTATCTCTGCCAGCACCAGAGAAACCCTGGGCAGGGCTTGTATGACAGTAATATTTTTGATGTATTCTGGCTGTCAGAGGATGTTTGTATTGTTTTCAAAAGGTGACTGCTATGGATAGTTGTTGATATTGAACTCTTGCTCACTAAATGAATATAATATGTCCAGGCAGACATAACAAATGGGTTCCCACACTCCATTGATTTGAAGATATATTTGGCTGTTATTTGAATACAGTATATCAAATCCAATCTGACCTTTAGGGTTCCAACTTAGCAATATCCAATGGTGTGAATTCATTGGCCATTCTGTAGTTGAAAATATACTGCTAAGACCAGCCTGAATGTCTAGAAGTTGATGAACATTTGGGGGCATTTTCAATTCCAGATAGTATTGATGTTTGCTTGGATATACATGATTTTCACAAGCAGAGATACACAGATTGCAAATACTTGGCAACAAAGCAAGATATAAAAGATTTGAAGCCAATGATCCAAAGTAAGCAAGGAATGTACCCGAGATCCTGCACGCAATCAAAAGAAGTATCAAAAATTTCAACTGGAATGTTGAAGGCTAGGATGTTTTACTTAAACTCTATTTTACATACTCAATAGATTGTTGGATTCTGGTAATTGTACTCCAGTTCCATGGGATCCTCTGAACTATAACTGAACTATATACAATAGCAAGTATTCTTACAATAGTATTGAACTAGAAATCGCACTGATTGCCAATGATATCCAGATGTGTAAGTGTTTGAATGGTCCACAGGCAAGTTAAACAGATCTGTCACCAATAGAAAAGCATTACCAATCTGTTGTGAAAGTCACAAGTAGACTTGAAAATGATACAACAGGTGTTGCAGGTATGGTGACCAGAATGGCAGCCTAAATGGTGAGGGTATCAATACATAAACTAACAATATACCCAGTAGAGTTGAAGGTTGACTCATTTATCAGTCAATCATTCAAGGCACAGAATTCTAGGCGTCATATAAACCAAACCAAGATTTGGAATTTTAAGTAAACAAACCTGCCAAGACGAACGAAATCTACATTCACAGAAGTGGGCAGAAGTTTGTGTACAAGATATCGATCGTTCTGTAGACCAGAGAACATATGCAGAACAAACCAATTCTCCACAAAACAATTTGCATCATATATAGCATTTGCATCCATTGTCACCTTAGTTCACTCATTCCAAATATATTTATACATCGTCTAACTTTGAATACCACCTATTATTCTTTTGATCTGATTCCATGTCTATCTTGAAATGAGAATACGAATCAGGTTCCAAACTTTCGAATCTCGTCTCCTCACTAGGTCAACCTGTTGGCATTACTTCAAACCTGTTTGTTATTTGTGTAATACATAAACTGGTTTTCTTTCAAACGAATTTATTTATACTTTATCAATTTCACTTCAATCACTGATACTCATATTTTACAAATGTGACAAAAACCTTGGACTTTCTCCAAACTATACTGAATAGCTGGCAACTCTCTAAGTTTCTATTTCTTTTCTGAAAAAAACAGGGATTTTGGAAATTCAGCTTGTCAGAATATTACTATAACTGCAAGTTTGTTACACTGCTCTTCTAAATATGTTTCAATATACTGGGTCATTGTATTTAGTGTTGGCAGTGAATCGAACCAGTTTGTGAAGGATGAAACCAGGCAGAAATGTTATTTGAGTTTCATCTGAGATTCATGGATTACCACTGGATCGTTAGAATACTATTTGGGAACCATGATTTTCAAATGAAAATAAGAAAGTACATTGTTGTACAATCGGCTGGCATTTTTGTTTTGCTTTTAGTGCAAGCAGTTAGCTACAACATAAACAAACATTTGAGCTGATTGCACAAGAACTCATATATTTATTTTTGTTTGAAATTTTAGAACAAAATAATTGGGTTTGAGGAGAAAGCCTTGGCAGGATTCTGTTCACCATGAATCAAACTGGTTTGAGGATTTTCCCCAACTGTCATGGTTTGTTGGCAACACGAATTAAATTCAATATCAGTAATATAACTTTCGAAATAATTGCAATAGAAGCTTGACTCTTCATGGCGTTTTTTTTTTTCATTGACTGACTGTATGTATTTCAATATCTATCAACATTGCCAACTGCTGTATAGAGTATTTCAATCGATATTTGCAATTATAAATTGGTTATTTCTTTATAAATATTTGATATCTGTTCAATTTGCTCAATAGCTATTTATTCCTCTCTACTGACAATTTATCATATTTTGATCATTTAATTATAAAAGTGACAACCACACCAGTAAAATTGTTTTTCAAAAATAAGTCAACAACCAGCACAGCTATCAATGACAGAACAATTGCTATCGATTACTATCCCCCAATTACCCCACCTATGAAAGGTCATCTCTTATCCAGGGTCGATATTGTTGCTGGGTGGAAAACTGAGACTCTCACCCCTCTTTTTCCCCCCCTGCAACCCCCTGCAACAGGGCCCCCACCAATTATCTATACAACCAATTCTCATCCAATCAACGTCAAACTTTAGGAGCATTGAACACACATATAGATAAGGCTCATGTTTTAATTTCAGATCAAAAGCTTAACATTTGCATTAGTTACACAAAATCTTCCAAAAGTCGCTTCTTCGCTTCTACCCCCCCTCTATCTCTGTGGAGTCAACCCCAAATCAGGAACAGACCACAGCTATCGATTTAACGGCCCCAGAAGCCCTCAGAACAAACCATTTATCATTGCCTACAAGCCCCAAACAGCCTGGGCCATCAATCCTGACATCCAAAAACCTGAATTCAAAATTCATTATTTCCCCACGAGTTTTCATCTGTTTCCGACGCCCTTAGGAATACATTGTGTACTCCCAGCCAGGTGTACTCTGCCAAAAGCACACCTCAATCGAACAAAAATTGACTCCACAACAGTCGATTTTCAACATTTTCACATGTTTTGCATTTTCTCATTTTCCCCCCCTTTGGAACTTATTGGCCACCAGGGCCTATCAGACCTACCAGGGTGAAGGCAAAAACATCCAGCTAGTTTGCCACCATTGACCCCCTGAATCTTTGGGTGGATCCTCCAGAGTTAAGTTGCACTTCCTTTCTTGCAGTGGTTTTCAAGCCCCTTCACATAGCAGGCCTGCAAGTGGTTTTCTTGTGGCTACAGATGTCTCTGTATCTGCTGTGAGAAGGAAAAGACTCTAGTACAAGGGTCCAACACCTTGCTAGGACATAAGAAGTGAAGCTCTGACCCCATGAAGAAATAGATGATACCGAAGTCACCTATAGCAACACTCAAATGTCGGATTTATTTCTATTTTAAATACCTAGAAAATTTTCATTTCTTTAACATATTTAGCACCTTATAAACCCTCTAAAGTCTGAAATGACTTCCCCAATACCACCACCACCTCCACCTGGCACTTCCAGTACTTATGGAATGCACCTTTATCCAAATCCCAGTTCAGACCGACTCTCTGCAATCGATGCCCCAGCTGTAACACACACCACCCTGACAGTCCACATATGTAAACAGGGAAGGCAAGGCAAGCTGGGAAGTTCTCGCTGAATGCAGGCTACATCACCATATCCACCACTCAATGCCCCACGTACACATTCAAATACCTGTATGGCTATTGCTGCAGTCCATTCCCCGACATCCTCTGAACAACTACAACTATCGTTCCCACATCAACAACCAACCAACCTAGACCATATTGGAAACGCTGACGCTGCTGACCTACATCTTGGAGATACCCCTGAGAATGCTGATGCCGATGAAGAATGTTCGGACAATAATAATGATTCTGAAGATGAACAATTTCAGGACACGTCTACCAACCGACGGAATCCAAATGATTAAGATGAAGATCGAATTCATCAGGCATTCAAAGCCATCCTTGAACCACTTTACAAGGAGTTTGTCATGATCAACAGATGTCTCACCACCCAGAACCAAAAACTGGCATTTCACTTGGCCACGATTGAAAGTGAACATGAAATTGCCCCAAATAGTATTGCGACCTTTGGACAATGAGTTGAATACCTTGTACAAATCCAAGCTTCAAAGGATGATGCATATCCAGCACCACCAGACGTACTAACTCCAGCCATCCCAGAAGGGACTTCCCCCATACCCACAAGCTGGTCAGCAATTGCATCTGCATGCGCAAGGAAAGACCCACCAAAAAATGAAAATGGGTGTACTCTGAATCCCCGTCCTCTCTACAAAAAATAACACACACTAGTAATTGCCTGACACACTGATCAACCAGTTACTGCCGATCATGCAAAACTGAAGCTTTCTATCAACGCCACCCTCCGATGCTGCCACACAGACCCTTTGGCGAATTGTGGTCATTTGTCTGCCAACTATATGCACAATCTCATCCTCCTGACAGCAGTCACCTGCCCTGTGGAATTGGTACTAGCCCACAAAGCTGCCATTGAAGAAACAGTGTGTTCAGTCCGTACAACCGCACAAAATTCCAAAAAGCAAGGAACTTGGATCCAAATGATGGTTCATTCCATTGACAGTACTATGTTTTCTGAATGTGAAACAGGAATGAAATTATTGAAAAAAGATATGGAGATGAACAACAATCATATCAAGCTTACCACTCTACCACGATCTCTTACAAAGCCACAAATGCAACCACACAACAAAGCAACCACCATAGTAATTGCAGTCCATACTGAACATTAAGTAAATCTTATTCAAGACAATCGAGCACAAGAGGATCGCTAGACCAGCAAAGCTGACCGATATGTGGCATCCCGACCAACTGACCGATGTACTAACTGCCAACAATTTGGCCATTCATACCTACAATGCAAACCATCACCTATCTGCAACATATGTGCAGAACTTCACACCACTACCTCCCACTGATGTGGATTATATCCCAGCATAGGCAAACATTGTGTCCATGATGATATCCAATGCATGAACTGCAAGGGTAATTACCAGGCCAACAATTCTAAATGCCCAACAATTACTGCCATCCGTGCTCAGGTATGAGCCAAGTTCTTGAAAGACCACCTGACCATTACCCATGCCTAAACAACCTTTCCATTTACCTACCAAAATTCGAATAATACAATACAACTGCAATCATTCCTCCTTAGTTATCAATACCAAGCTTGACGTTGGAGTTGGAACAGCTGACCTTCTTTTAGTCCAAGAACCTGGATTCAATCCAGATAATACATTCATTACAATGTACCCTGGATTTGAGCTACTGATACCACCTACAAACCAAACACAACACAATAGAACAATTGCCTATGTGGCCAAAAACAACCCTTATATCAAATGCTCCCCACATACCGACATCAGCCAGGATCCTGATATTCAAGTCCTTGAAATATCAACCCACCCCATTGCACCAATCATAGTCTTCAATATTTACAATAAACATGAAGGCATATTCAATCTCTACAGCATTCCAAGAAGCTTCACCCAAATCCCATTGCGTGAACGATGTATTATTGCTGGGGATATGAATGCCTATAATACTTGGTGGAATTCACAAACCAAAACATCCAAACACGCCGACAAACGAGTTCAGATCCTGGAATCCAATAACTTTTCCCTTCTCAATGAACCAGATACCCCAACATACTACTGCCAAAAGGCCAAGGAAACCTCTATTATGGACCTGGCATTTATATCACAAGCCATTCATGACTCAGTTACAAATTGGGCAGTGGATGTCAACACATCAACCTGTTCAGTCCATGCAACAATATGTGTTGATATCTTGGCAGAATCTGAACTGATTTGCACAGACTCCAACACAACAAAATACAACCGGAATAATACAGATTAGGATGTATTCTCCAAATCTCTCAATATACTCTCCCATGCCACACAAATGGTCTGGCAATATCTCCATGGACCACGAACCGAATCAAACCTTCACAAATCAGCCGAACTGCTGAGAGATATGATTCTTGATGCAGTCATGGAATCTACCCCAGTCCTCCAGCTTACAATACATTCAAAACATTGGTGGACACCCTGACTCACAATCTCCCGAACACAGATGAACTGCAACCAGAAGCAGTAGAAGGAAATCCGCCTTGAAATTAATCACATCAAATTCAAAGCTGTTCGAAACCAAAATTTCTTTGATATATACCCCTCCAAGACACCAATATGGATTCAATTTTTAGCAAATACACAAGGGACTGAGATATTTACTGCCTGCCTTTATACCAAACCCAGGAAAACCCAGCGGACACCATGCCAGTCATTTTCCATTACAACAGCTAAGACTTTTGAAGAACAGGTAGTACTGTTCCGTTCCACCATGTTCCCCCCCCCCATCAGTAGTACCCTCCCAAACTGATATCACCAATCAACCAACCGTGCCATGGGTTACATTTTCCCCGACTGAAATCAAACAAGCAATCTTCATCTCTATACCACGTACAGCCCCTGGACCCGCTGGACTTCTCTTTTACAATCTCCATCAAACATACCTAGCAGCCACCAAACAATTCACCAGTCTCTTTGCTATACTTGGAACCACAGGATATCACCCCACCTGTTGGTGACAAGCAATGACTGTAATTATACCCTAACCTGGAAAACCTGATTATTCAATACCTAAGGCCTACCGACAGGTTGCCCTTCCCAATTGCCTTGAAAAGATTCTTGAAAAGTTGATTGCAAACCGAATTGCATAGATGGCTGAAAAATACAACCTACTACACAAAGATTAAATAGGAGAATGAAGACAACGTTCAGCTAGAGATGCTGCAATGGTCCTTACACATGAAATGGAATAAGGACCACACACAAGGGAAATGAATACTGCTGCAATTATGGATATAAATGGTGCATTCGGTAATGTATCCAAGGACCGTCCCCTTGAAACTCTACAACAACTGGGCTACCCAACTGTGATTGAATATCGGGTGGACCACTATTTGTCTAACTGTACAACAGCGCTGGCATTCAATGGACGAAAGAAATACCTCAGCCACATCCAGACATGAATCTCTGAGGCATTGACTGCATCCAGAATTTTCTTTCTTCTCTATCTCAGTCCTCTCTTCTACAAACTCACAATCCATTACCCCAGCTGCTGGACTCCAAGCTATATTGATGAGGTTGCAATTGTTGTTCAAAGCAAATCAGAAGCCTATGATGCAAGATACCTCGAGGCCGCTGTACAGACAGCTTTCAAATGGGCAGAAAACAATGTGGTACTATTTGATGACTCTGAGTCCAAGATGATGCACGTCCATAATAAATGAAATAGTGATACCTCCGATGACGAAAAGATTACCCTACCCAATGGCACTACCATTTCCCCCAGCATCAACAGCATTGGCCCACATGTGGTAAGGTGGATTGGAATTTGGTTTGACAGAAGAATCGACTTCAAACACCATGTCATGCTGAAAGCCACAAGTGGCAAATGAGTCCTTGGAGCCCTCAAATCACTAGCCACTACAGAATCAGGACTGACACCAAGTGCAGTCCGCCAACTATATAATGCGTGTGATGTACCTGTTTGCGACTTTGGAGCAGAAGTTTGGTGGATGGGGCAAGCAGCATATCAACAGAAATTTGAAACAGTTCAAAATATTGCCCTTCGGTGTATCCTTGGAGCCTTGTGCTCATTATCAACAATAGCCCTACACAATGAATCAGCCCTGCCACGTGTAGCTATTTGACTTAATCACATGTGAAGAAAATATGCAATTTGAATACTCATATTTCCTGAATTGCACCTTATTCAACAACGTTGTCTATTGACTTTCCCTCCATTTCATGAAACCCCAGAGTCCAGTAATACAACTGGGCCCTAGATTTCATTGAACAGTATGGAACAAAATAAACCCAAATTAGAATAACATCTAATCCAAACCATATCGACCCTCAGTCCATCAATTTCTAACAGCTCAAAGATTGAAACCTACCCAATCACAGCCAGTCCACCATGGATTGAAAGCAGAGTCAAAACACAAATTAATCTACACTCAAAATATGAGGAAGCCAAAGCCCACAAAGTGCAGTATGCAATGTTGGAGCAAGATGACCGCAATATTATTTGATATACAGATGGATCCATATCGAACGAAAATAGTGGTGCAGCAACTGTAGTGGAAATGACTGGAGAAGAACTCATTGAAGCAACCTACCCAACAGGCCATCAAAAGGAAGTTTATGACGCCGAATTACTTGCTATTCGTCAAGCTGCACAGAAATGGTTTCAGATATGTCAACGTAATAACATCACCAAAAGATATATATGAATTTTCACAGACACTCAAGCTGCCATACGACGTCCCAATACCTTCTAACCCACCCCTGCACTGTCCACTTCCCTGGCACACTCCAATATCGCCAATGATCTCCATGCACTCAAAACAACAATAACAGTACAATGGGTTTCAGGCCATACAGATGTACCTGGAAATGAGCTTGCTGATAAGTGGGCAAATAAGTCAACTCTTGAAAAACCTTCTTCATACTAGAATACCTCCTTATCCTATCTCAAGAGGGGAACCCGAGCATCAAAAATGCTGGAATGGGGGGATTGGTTGATCAGGCGTCAAACAAAAAGAGAGAACTATATTGCAATATTCCGTACTAAACCAGACAATATTTTCACAAGTGGCAACTGTCAGTTTGCATCTACTGTCATTCAACTATTCACCAGATAAGGATACTTCCGCAGTTATCTATACAAAATACCAACTCATGCTGTCGACTCCCCTCACTGCCCATCTCGCTCTGCAGGTTCTCAGTCACCAGAACATCTTCATCTAAGATGCCCTCTATACCAACATGAAAGACAAACGATGCAAATAGACATTGGAGTGACACCCTCGATATCTCTGGAAGCATCTTCTTTATTCAGATGCAGCCATGCAATCTGGGAAACATTGTCTGCATGATACACATATAGCTAGTCGAAGATGGTACCGTGGCCAATTCCACAATAATGAACACCACGGGCAGGGTGACATCCAAAATGCATGCCAGGGAACTGTCAACAATATTGTGAAGGAGCATCAGACTGGAAGTGGAGGAACTGATGGGAAGGATGACAATGATGAGAAAGGAGAAGCAGAGAGTTAAGAGGAGGAGTAAATGTGAACGGGGAAGAGAAGAGAAGCATAAACTCCAGGGTGAGACCCCACGTGATATGCAAAACCAAGCCACAGGAGACTGACAGATATTTTACTATTGTATGAAGCATATTACAAACCGCTATGATTCATTGAAAATCTTTTTGTAACTAGATCAGCGGTGACAGGAGATTGCGAAGTGGTGCTATCTAGCCAAGGGTTTTTTGTTTTTCCTTTGTTCGGTTGAATTTGTTGTTCTTGTTTATAGTTATTTGTTTGTACCTCACCGGCCATAGCCTGTGGGCTGCATGCTGTATGATGAATAAATAAATAAAAAAATAAATAAATAAATCATTTAATTATATAACCTGTATATATTTGTAACTTTTCTATATTCTTGGGTTTTTTATCTTCAAAGGTATTTCCAATATTCTACTAAATAGTTCCAATATATTTTTTTTCTATTTTCCATATTTTCTTGATTTGTATTTTCTGATTCTGCCAAAATCAACAGTACATCCACTTGTATTTGGTACTACTTTGTTTTCTTTTTATGATTTGCAAATTGTTTCTATATATTTTCCCATCTATCTTCAATTTCTCTATAGAATGTGGAATCCTCGATAGAATCAATTGCTTCCATTTTTCAATTTATACTTATACATCATATTGTACATATCTAGACTTTTTTCCACTGATAGCTATTATTTGTTATTTCCACTTTTGCTGTTTAGTATTTATCTGCTTTGGTTCTTTTACCAAAGATATTTGTTCCACCATGGATTAAGGAATTTTGTTTCTGGATTTCTTTTCATATTCTCCTCAGATTACCAGCTATTGGTTTGATATTTTTCATAATTGCTTTTCCAATACTTGTAAATATTCTGACCAGTCATAAATTACTCTTTATATATCAATAGCTATATTGAACCTTAGTTGTGAATTCAGTATGATAATAACAGCCAAAAACTGTGTATAGAAAATTTTCAGATTTACAAGCAAAATGGTTATATTTTAGTTAATGACTGTGGTATTACTGCTTAACTGGTTCTTTCTCTACAGTATTGTCAAAGGATAACCTCATTGTATATAAATTGATTCTGCAGTCCAAACCTGAAATTGATTTTCAGATATTTATTTGATTGGGATAAATAAGTTTTCAACAACTCTCTGCTAGTCAGGCTTTGAATTCTAATTAGAATGCCAAACTGAATATATGATATTAGTCCAATCTACATATACAAACATGTTATTTAATTGCAATTGGGAAATTATTGTGTATACTTCCGGTTAATAATACCAACAAAGTGGATTTGTTTATATCAAATCATCCAGGAACAGGGGTTTGATATGGTTCAAACTCACATGTGTGACTGAGTCGCCAATCATGACATGGTTCTTGACCACCAATGATCACTCTGGGCCAAGCGCTTGCATTCAAAGAGGAAACAATTTATTTGGCAATTGTACGGAGAATTCTTTCTGATATACAAGTGTGCGAGCAGTTAAACCATGTCCATCTGTTTTTGAGGGTGAAACGTCTATTCATCTTGCCAAACAAGTTTATCTTGCCACTCCAGAACTCTGAATTCGGGGTACTTCAGCCATCTATATTCTTTCACATAATATATTGAGTGACCGTTTTAGAGGTGCCCAACCTTCTTCAGTGGCCCATTGCCATCAGCAACAACTTTCTTAGCAGGAGAAAAAGTCCAAAATCCAGTTTTGCCAAGCAATTGATGATTTTGGATATACAATTATATTGTGTATTTTGAAGAAATATGCAAAAACAATATTACCAGCTGCAAAATACACAGAAGTTGAGAAGTACTGAGTGACAAAGTTTCTCAATTTTCACCCAGATATTGCTTCAAGGTTCAGTCAATGTATTGACCACCAGAAAGCTGATGTAAAGAACCCAATACTGAATGAGGATTTGTTTCGCAATGTATATATATAGTACTATTCTATTCATTGCATGCAGCG
Organism: Trichophaea hybrida; assembly: GCA_015178995.1. Classification (NCBI taxonomy): domain Eukaryota; kingdom Fungi; phylum Ascomycota; class Pezizomycetes; order Pezizales; family Pyronemataceae; genus Trichophaea; species Trichophaea hybrida. The sequence goes on along the minus strand of WHVE01000642.1, from coordinate 34,610 downwards.
AATTTATACGCAAACAGCTCCACAAACTTATTTGTGAGCTCAAACTATATCCTGAAAATATCAATAATATTGAAATAATGGGTTTCCTACAAGGGCAAGCCCTCAAAGTAAAGGTTATTGTATGGATTGGAAGAAAGAATCCATGTTATAGCCAGATTAGCAACTGGGAGATGGTGACTGCAATTGAAACTATATTGGCAGATGGAAGAGTACTACCACCTATATACATCTATAAAGACTCAGCATACCTTTTGGGCTGTCATGCAGCTGTATAGAAAGAGACAGAAGCAACCTTTGCATGGTTACCAAAAGGTTGGCCAGACCATGAATTACAGCTGGACTGGATGAAGCCAAACTTTGGCCAGTTTAGTCAAGGCAGAAAACAGTTGGTATCCCTACTCTAGAGTCTTCAGTTTACAAATACTGCCTATAGAGAGTTGATGGGAAGCCAGAACAATACTTACTTAGCCTTGATGGGCATGACTTTGATTGCACCCTGGAATTTTATCAGTACAGTCCTAATAACAATATATATTCACTTTGTCTTTCTGCCCACTCTACCCACATTTTGCAGCCACTTGTTATGGGTCTATTTGGGCCATTGCAGTGAGCCTACAGCACAGAACTGGACAATTGGATGAGAAGAGGAGGAATAACTATCAAGAATGGGTATTTCTATGAGTATTCATTCCTAGTAGTTAAGATACTAGAGAAGGACTCCAAAGGGTTAATTTCAGGCTGGTAACACAGGCCAGATGAAGTACATATACTTCCAACAATGTATCCAAAGCCTTCAAGACCACCAGGATCTGGCCCCTCAATCCATGGAAAATATCAGTATACATATTACCAAAGATCACTAAGCTTGGCATAGTGAAAGTTAATCCTCTTTCTCCAACCCCAAGGCATTCTGTAGGCATCAACCCCCTGCAGTGTACTGCCATGCACCTGGTCAAGCGAAACACACCATTCTCTACAATGTTGAAGCATATTATTGGGCCGCTTGGCAGGTCTGCAGAAGATTCACATGCAGAAGAAAATTTGGAAGCAGAAATACTTAGAAACCTGCATGCCCGAGCCAAGGATATCTCTGTAGTGGCAGCAAAAGACTGCAAGCAGCTTACCAAAGCCCAAGTATTTACTCAGGAAGAGGTGGTATACCTCAGACAGGAGAAAGATACAAAAGAAGCTGCAAAAACTGCCAGGGCAGAAGCTAGAAAAAGAAAGCAAATAGCAGCTGTAGGAAAAAAAAAGGGGGCTACAGATACTGCTGGTAGTAAGGGAAAGTACAATCAGGTTACTGAGAGTCAATATACTGATTTACAGAAGGCTAGCAGTGATTTGGAGGCAGATATGATGGAACATTGATGGCTATCAGAGGGGGAGAGTGGGGATGAGGGGGACTTACTGATATATACTGGTGATCGTTTGGAAAATATGGAGGTAGGAGATAATTGATAGGAGGGTAGGATAGTATGGAAAAGGGTTCAGGTGATTACTAGGTCAGGAAAAAGGGCAGATTGTAAAATTTACAGCTAAATATTGATGTCTGTCGGTGTAAGTGAAATCCCACTCATGGACAATCACTTGGTAAATTATGTTAAGAATTCCGTTATATTACAAGGATTGATATAAAACAATTGATGCACTATTCAATTTTGAGCAAATATAGTTAAGTAAATTCTTTGTCATTTAGTTTGATTTTAAGATCACTTTGAAGTATATCAAGTTATCAATTGGATAAATTTCAATATATCCAATCAGATAATATTCTGTATATCTATTTGTGTTCTCAATACTCAGCTGAAATGGTAGAGTTGAATATCAATTTCTTCACAAGTCAATTTATTTGAAATATTTCCATTTTTCCATTTCATCAACATCCAACAATTCATGGCCAACACTCCCTTTGATAATTGAAATGTTTTGTAAATTTTCATTTATGACACAATTTGTGAGATATGGATTTGAGTGATTGGTGTTGTAGATTTTATTCATATTTGCTTGGACATCCTGCTGAATAAACTACATATCAGCCAATACAATTGGTATTATATATAACACAACTTATATATATATGCTTCAGCATAACAAATTATAATACTGAGTGCAATAACTGAAATATTGTTTTCTGTGGTATCTTATTCTTCATAGTAATATTTATAGTACTTAAAGTTATGGTTTTGGCAATTGATTCAAACTGCATAATATTTGAATCTCTAACATGCAAATATGTAATTGTTTTTTCCAAAACACTAAATTGTTCTTTATTCCTGAAGATTTTCATTCTACAATATTTTAACAGAATCACTCTACATTATTAACTTCAAATAAATACTTTTCAAATAGTTTATAAAATTTCAATCTAATAATATTAATGCATTAAAAAGTATTGCAATATTTGAACTTACTAATCTGATCAGAAGTATCAATATTATTGAAAAAAAAAGCCCTAGAATCACAGTTTGGGTTCTTTACTGTTAATAATGTGTGAATTAAATTATATTGCTTCAACTATGTGAGTTTTGCTTATTCTAGTAGGCCAAAAAACATGGTTGACTAATATATTACCTAAAACTATATATAAATAGTGGTAAAACTTGTACTGAATATAAACCAAACTATACCAAAAGGTTTCAATATATCAAAAACCTAAACGAATATATTCATACTGTTTATAATCAAAAATGTAGCTTTGTAAGTAAATAATATTTGTAATAATGAAGTTTTTGGGTTTTGATTGAATTGTAACATAATATATATGCAAAAATATTCAATTTTATAGTATATTTCACTTTTCACTTATAGGGTTGAATTTTAATCAAAAATCTTGAGGTGGTTGTATACAATTCATTATTTTAACACTATTTTTGATTATATATTACTACTGATGAATGAACTTCAATACAATAAACTATACAAAACCTGTAGGAAAATGAGTACAAATAATTTTATTTTGGACATATGCATTTAATGATAATACAATCGAAATTCACATAATCAATTGAATATTGAAGCATATGATCAATATTTTGAACAAAAATATCAAATATGGACCAACCAAAATTGAACAATTTATAGTTTTAGTATCAATTACTGTAATACAGGAAGTATCACTGCAGGTTTTATCCACTCAAAGTGATATATATATATAATTCAGTACTGTTGCAACTGCAGACTAAAAGCTTCCCTTAGAATTAAATATTATCAAAATATTTTTCATAATAAGAACACAATTTTTTCAATGTGTATACTCTCAAGGCTTGTTATTCTCGCTGAGAAGGGTGATACTATTCTATCTTCAAAGTATTTAGAGATTTTCATAATTCTTTTTTTACTTTATAACAAATACTTCTAACTATGTTTTTCTCTTAAGCTGCAGTACTACAGCCACCTTTAATCCACCTTTGAACTATCTTGCTATCATTTTTGAAACACCTTTGAATCTATACACTGGCCTTGAAAACTACAATGGTCTTCTATCTGGTGATCATCTATGGTGTTTATTATTATTAGATTGAAATCAGACCACTTGCATCCATTATATAATTAACCTTGTGGTTTCCTGCATTCCAAACAGTGGTATCCTTTCCCACTGCTGACCACCTGATGATTATATCTCTGTTGATTGACGGTAGCTGTATTGTTCATGCTTGGAAAATATTGTTGGGTATATGACTAAAGTTAACTTCTTGAAAATAGGCATTCAACTGATTGCGGGCTGTCTATTTCTAATTTGTGAGTAATCTACTTCTATGTCAATACCATTCAACTGGTTGCTGACTGTCTATTTGCTATTGGCAGGTTGTCAGCTCCATGGCCAATGCCATTCAGCTGTGGGTTGGATGTTGGTTTGTTATCAGCCATATGAAACGCAGATAACTGAGACAATTATTCAACATTTGTTGCATATAGAAGGTGCGGATATCTGTTCGTTCGCTATCGGAAACAATTGGCTCGGCCATCAGATATCAGTGATTGCTGAGCATATATGATTCAGTAACAAACTTGCTAGGTATTTCAACAATAATTTTGATTTGTTAAACTGTTTGAGTTGTTGCAGATTTCAGATTTGGCCTAGAATTACTACCAAATTGATTAAAAATCTAGATTGCAATCAAATAATTTGAAACAATTACAAATACAATATATATATAATAAGGATTTGAAAATTCCTATTAGTTGAAAGTTAATATAGAATATTGCATAATATTGATAACAATATTCTAATCTATATTGGTGATACCATGAATACTGTAATAAACTTCAAAATATAATGAGTAGAATGGAATAAAATTTATTCATCTCTAGTATTCGAAATAGTTCTATATTTTCTGGTTGCAGACCACATTCAAATTTGACTTGGAACTCAAATTCCAATTCTAGAATTATACTGGATTCAAACTGCCCCAAATTTCTATTTCACACTTTGCCCCAATACCTTCAGGATATTGGCTAGGTGTGTGCTACAGTATAGTTATATTTTTGATTAGCCCTCTGAATCTAATACTTTCAAACACAATTGTGTTGATTATTTTCATGACATCATGATATAATCAGTATGTGAAAAATATAGTGTCAAGTATTCAATTATATTCCTGTGTCAAATTGGCAATCCAATCAATATTTGTTGAGTTACTGTGAAAATATACTCTGAATTATATTTATATTAAATGTTTTATCCAGTGATTGAATATATATTGTTTGGATTACATATAGAAAATTGAAAGATGGATAAGTATCTGAATATATATGATTCACTATAGATGATATTGTAATATGATATAAACTTAAAAAGTCAATTGGAGTAAAAGAATTGGATGCTGACCTACCATTGACCTGCAAGAGAACCCTGTAGTTGAAGGCATTCAATTTGTTAAATCTATTGCTATAATTGTTAATACTCTTCATTCTGAATTTTTACAGTATTTGTTGTTATCAATAATTGGAATCATAACAATATTGCTTTGAAAGGCTGAAAACACTACAGTAAACAACATAAAATATATTGCTGAAAATTGGAAGAATAGAAATAATTGATTTCCAAACTGTTTTATTGCTTTATAGACAAAATAATGAGCAAAAGATAAATCAATTTACCTGTGAATTCTTTTATTCAATATTCAATGTCTGACTGTGTGATAATCCATTGCATGTTTCGTAATATATTATCGTATAGTCAAACAATTACCTTATTATATTCCTCACAATTTTTTTTATTCTGTTATACTATTATATTGATATGGATTTGAAATTCACTTGGTTGAGTTCTAAGATATTATATACTTTTAAACCATATGAAAACCGTTTGATTTACACAGTAAATATTAGTTTGATTCCAAAAATATATTGATTATCACTAATTTACAACTATACTACAGATCTACATTTCTGTTAACAACTACAAGTGATGTTAGGACTGGTTCAAAAATCTGAGTTCAGTTGTATTATGGATTGTAACCAAATCCAAACAGTGGTAACAAGATTAACCAGACTAACAACCTGGACAATTGATTTTTGACCAGTTTCCATCTGAAACTCCAGTCCAGTGTTAGCAATGGTTCCAGCCTGGAGACTCTGGTCTGCATTGAATTTGTAATCAAACAATGTCCAAATTGATAATTTGGGTTGCCACTAGAACTGAACCAGATTGAACAGTCCGGGTTGACAGCATATTTTGGAACCAGCTAAATTGCCATGTCATTGGACAGATTCAAAAATGGTTACAAAATACTCTATATACAACTTTTCAAATCCTGGATTCACTCAAATGAGTGATAAATATTTATCATTTTGACTGTTATGAATTTCACTTTGATTAAGTTCATCGTCACAAGTATAATTTGTTAATTTTGTATTACAACATGGTAGTTTGACTTAGTCAGTTGAAGAAAGACAACCGAAATTGTATATAAACTTGTACAGTGGTAAATGCAATTATATTGTGGTATGTATTAATCACCTCAAATATTTTAATTTCGACCATATCTATTGTCTCATTATTGTCTATCTTTTGTTTATCTTATATATATCAGACCTTCAGACTGAACTTGAAAATTCTACACACGATATACGAAAGAGTCCAGTATATGTGTTCCACTTATCTACTGTATTTACTGTGTTCTCATTATATATTCTCCAATATCAAACATTCCCCAATACTGACGAAGAAAATTAAATAATACATGATCTCCCCCATTATGATAAATAGAAAACCAAAAGCAATAAGACATACAGATACATGCTCAACCAATGCATATTCTCTTTTACTTTCTATTTCTCCTGTGTGATGACATGCACAAACATAGCAATGACTACAGTTGCAATGACCTTCAACAATTCAACCGGCCTCATGATGCCTGCAAAGTTGAGGACAGCAGGTACATCTGGCTGTTTTGCCTCATCAATCTCATTAGAATAATGAGATGAATTGATATCATTCTCGTCGTCAGCCTATCCATCGTTTTCATTATTGTGTGGATAGTCCAAGTCACCATTCCAAAGGTAGTCATTGTAAGTATCATAATTCCTTTGACTGAACTATCTTAATTACTTTGGCCAGTATTTCGGTTGATCCTATGTATTTGTTGGACATTGAGGACTTGGGTGTTGCCACCAGGGAGGTCACAGAGCAATAAAAACAGTGAAAGTGGTGATGTTTTGATCAATTTGAAAGCTGCAACTCCATTCTGTTCAATGGCTGACCAGGATGCTTCAATTGTCTCTTCTGTGTCTGAAATATAGCACATGGCAATTATGTTCTTGTTCTGAGCACGTGATGCATTTTGAGTTGCCCATAGGTATTCAGCTCCCTGCCCTATTACTAAGATGTTATGAAGCTTTGCTATTCTGTAGAGCATTCATTCCTCAGTGTCATTTTTGATTTCGAAATCACTATCAGATATTGAAGAATTTATTTGAACTTTCAAGACCAAGATTGCATTTTGCAACATGTCAAACAATCACTTTTTCTCAAAGTATTTCAGTTGTAGTTTTTGACTGCCTCCACCCAATGACATCTCGGCCAAGAAAAATGCTAGCTGCCACTCCAAGCCAGTGTGGCATGATTGGCAAGATGTTCTGCGCTATATTGGCTGGATCGGTGTACTGTGTATTTATGTATTTCTGTTGTCACCACCGATTGGATATACCATGTATCCAGAATGCCCTGTAAATTTCCGTGGAGTCAGAATGATAATCATTATGATTGGGCTAAATTGGCCTCCAATTGTTGGGTACCTCAAATGGTAAATTTCAATACAGTATGTTGGCCATCTATGAATGTGCTGCACAATCACTAGGCCCAGCAGTACATTCTATTGTGTTTGCAGATGTATAGTACTGATCAACACAAGACAAATCATATGGATTATAAGTCAATTGACCTGGCCCAGATTCTGATAGAAACAAAATAAGATCAGGATTCCATACTATATTGGATTTTCTGTTGGTGATAACTAAATCTTTGGTGCTGAATTTGTACTCCACTTATTTCAAGAATGCATCCTTGTACAGGGCAGTGAAGGAACCTTCATCCTCAGGACTGATATTCATAGCCTTGTCACACTTCACAAATGATTGCAACATCCAAAATGGATTGAGGATTCGTACTGCAAGATGGAGTATACCTGTCACTGGTATTACTTTGGAGTAATATTTGGACAGCTTTTGGTATTCAAACTTCAAAACAATGGACCAATCCGCTGTCCACACCATTTTGTTCTTGGCCAAAGCACTAATAATACCATCTTGATGATTTAATATGTCATCATAGGGAGTGATTACATGGATCAAGGTAACTAAATGCTGGTTTGACATTCAAAATATTCAGCAACAAGATGGCCTCAGTACCTTCTTTATGTATTTAATCATGATCAATTTGTTCTCTGTGGTAAATAAAGGCCAGCAATCATGGTAATTTGGGTTTTTGAGCTACTTCAATGTAAACTGTTGGAATCTGTATACCAGCTCTGGTAATTCTAGAGGAGAATTCAACTGAGTTTACTTGGATGGAATGTAGTACTGCAATTCGAACATTGAGTTTCTAGTAGTTGAAAACCTTATTCGTTTTCCAGGAGTTGAAGTGATCAATTGAGCAAGTATTCCTTGTTATATCAAGAGTTGGTATTCAGAATATACATGTAGATAGCATGCAGGAACTAGCTTTTCAATAATTTTACCTAATCCAGGCTTCATGGCAGCAAGCTGGGAGATTTTTGGATTTCCAGACTTCCGCAACTTTGGGCTTTTGGTGAATGCCACTCTCTCATTTTTTCCATATTGCTTATTATACTCATTGGCTTTCTAAGATTTTGTTCCACCTTTCACTCCCAGATTACTCATCAATGCACCTAAACACAGCTCAATGGCATGCGCCATGCGTGGTATATAGTTTCATAATGCCAACCAGTGAAATCCCAAGCTTTTGAGTGTAGATTGTAGCTCCAGAGTCAGTCAATAGTTGGATAAGGCATCATTGGTAATCATTCCAAGCATTTAATAGTCAGTAAGATTGAAACAGGGATGAACTTCTTCCAAATGCTCAGCCTGTTGTACAGTTGTGTATATGCAATTTACCCTGAGTTGTATATCATCAGTACAAATCATTGAATCGATGCAGTCACAAACCTTATCAAATGCAAGCTGTACATCATATAAGTACTAGTTGTGATCTATATAATACCGAATAACTGACAAAATGGTTGATCCATTTGTAGATGTTTAGCTATCCAATACTGCACTGACTTTATCATTTGTTGGCAACTGCTTTTTGATTGCCTCGATTGTTAGGGAGTATTCTCTTTGGCAAACTGTACAGAGAGTGCTAGCCAGGGGTAGTGTCATATCATGTTGTAAAGTATTGAATGTCTATAGTAACCGAATGTTCATTATACCATTCCATGGAATTTCTGCAGAAACAAATGCTAGCATCCAATAGCAGTTCCAGGTTCTTGGTTGAATTCAACACTTGTAAAGTTATTATCTGCCAATTTTGAACATTCTATCTGTCAAAACCATCAGTTGAATCTTGGATTCTTAATCAACTTGTTTTTGATGGGAATAACTTGCCACCATAACACCATGACAATCATTCTTCTTGAATACCACTGGAGCTTGTTCATTACCAGCTATACCAGTCCACAAGGTAAAGTCAGACACATTTGACTTAATCAGCTGTGATTTGTATCCTTTTGATGAATGGTGTTTTCCTATGGTACTTGTTCCACTTTAAGATGGATGTACAAGAAACTGATGACAGAAAGAACAAATTCAGCTGGGGCTGCGGTTTAATGTATTTGCACAAAGTTTGTAGAATGGCAAAGCTGGTGTATGCTGGGAGCAGCTCTCTACAATTATAGTTGTGTTTTGACCATTCATGGAGTTCCACTATTTATTTAAAATCATTCACACTATTCATCAGTCAAATCTGGAATGATGATATGTTCTTCCTTACAGAAGTATATCACTTTGATTGATGATATATCAATACACTTTGCAGAAGCCATCGAAAAACAGTTTCATGGGAATATAAAAGTAGAGTTGAAATGATTTTTAATTGAACTTCAGTCAAAAAAATTCATTTGGGCATGGATATCTTGATGTCTTGAATAACTACTTTCAAAGACTGTAAGGAACAATCAATGATACATATCGGATATGGCAGGTAAATGAAATCTTGAGAATGAGCGAAGTATTTTCATCCATAAAATTCGTCTATCTAGTCGTTTTGTTCCATATCAGCTGTATCAAACTGCAGTAGAATTATCTGTACCATGATAATCTGTTGATATTCAATTAGCACTTAGAATTCATTATTAGATCTATATGTATGCTCTAGTTGAAAATGTTGATACTCACTATTTCCGACATTGTTAGAACTAATGAGACAGTAAAGTCAGTCAAAACTGTGATAATGCTAACAATTTACCCCAATGCTCTTGGGTGCATTGGTTAAAATTGATTTGTTAATAAAGGCAGCCAAAAATACATAAAAACTAATACAATACAAATTCCTTCTTGCCCTAGAGACGTTGTGCAACTGAAAATTGTTGATGTTCTGTTGACACACACATTTAATCCAGTAGTTTATGAATTCTATTGTGCAAAAACAATTAATATAATTGTAATGGTGGGCTTTCAGGATTATCAACAAGGAAGGTACCATAAAATGCGGACAAATTGACATTCAATTTCTCCAAGCTCAGTTTTGAAGGGTGATCAAGTATGCCAGTCCAAATCTATTCGTTGATAAAGATACTCAAAACCTTAATATTTGAAATATAGCTCACAAAATCTCATGTGCTAGAGATGTAGGGCAGCCAAAAATTGTTGAATCTCTGTGGATACTCACTTTTTGTCCTGCAGTATACTTGTCATATTGTACAAAAAGAATAAATATAATTGTAATGGCAGACTGTCATACTCATTCAAAATGACATGCTGTTTGATTCAAAACAATTGTGATTTAAATCTTCCAAGCTCGGTTTCAGAGATTGCTTGGATGCATCAGTTCAATTGATTTATTAATAAAGGCAGTAAAAACTTCAATAACCCAAATACATCATACATAATATCACACCTTAGAGAGATTATGCAACCAAAAATTGTCAATGCTCTGTTGAAATTCAAGATTAGCCCTGCAGTCTATATGTCCTATTGTGCAAAAACCATATCTCTGCTCATATTAATGGACTTCCATGCTTATTCAATATGATCATGCCATGAAATACCGATTGATTGTAATTTAATACCTCGAATATTGGTTGCAAAGGTTCCTCAGGTCCATCAGTAGAAATGGATTGATCAATAAAGGCAGTCAGAACTGCATTCAAACGAATTTGGCATATGATATCTGATGTATTTGAGATATATTAGTCACACTCTGTTGATTTTCACTGATAGTTCTGCAGTCTATGTGACTTATTGTGCAAAACCTATAGCTTTGATTGGAATGTGGGCTGTGTTGCTCATTGATTATAAATATGCTGTATGATACAGATTCACCGTTTTTTGATTTCTTCTTGCTTGGGCTCAAAGATAATCTAAGTGGATTAGTAAAAAATAGTTTGTCAATATACGTAGTCAAAACTTCAATTAAAGAGATGTAGCTTACAATATCTCATGCTCAAGAGGTGTCTTGTGGCCAAAAATAATCTATACTTCAATGACGCTTAGTTTTGGTCCAGCAGTCTAGGTGTTTTATTGTGCAAAAACCATGAATACGAATGTGATGGTGGGCTTTGATGTGTATTCAGTAGGAACATGCTGTGCAATATGGATTCATTGTGAGTGCATTCCTCCAAGCCCGGTTTGAAACATTCATCACCTTTATCAGTAACAGGTGATTTTTCATTATTGGCTGCCTGAAATACAATAACACTAATACAGCACACAAAATCATATTTGTTAGACATGTTCGGCAACTGAATACCATTGACACTCTGTTGACACTCAGGTTTAGTCCTGTAGTCTATGTATTTTATTGTGCAAAAACAAGAAATATGATTGTCATAGCAGGCTTGCATGCATATTAGATAAGAACGTACCTTGCAATTATTTATAAGCTGTTGTACCACCTGTTTTAACATGACTACATTCTATGCATAATTGCACCACTATTTGACAGTCAGTTTACCTTGCGGTTGAATAACAGTTTTAAATAATATAATTCTTACAACCAGCTTTACGTAATATAAAGTCAATGACATGAATTGGTATCATATATTACACACCTGTGTCATCCTTCCAGTGGTGCCACATATTTAAGGTCTCCCATGAGTGCAATTTGAGATTGCCATGATATGTTCAGGGCCTGAGCGGCAGCTTATGTAGTTGAAGTATTATTTGACTCATATATAACAACGGTCATTCAGTGTAATTCCATATATGATCCGACTACAATAGTTGAGCCATATATGCCAATAGTGAAATGATATTCCGATGGCAGATTATGTATCAATGAAGTTTCTGTTTCCATTCTGAACATTAATTTGCTCAATTCAATCATGCTGATAGATGGTATAACTTGAATATCAGGTGAAGCCAAAGTTCATACATTTGGCACCATCGTAGAATATGCATAGATGATTATTTTTAGCTTTCACAACCTTGTTATTGAAATGATTGACAATTGAGAAATATAAAAATAGGGCAAACAAAGCATTTGTGTATGAGACACTGTCAAAAACAACAATATGACAATGTATGACTATACAATTATCTATATCTATGAGCCACCATGCTCAGTATCAATTTGTTCAGCTATATACAATATCCAGATGAAAGTTACTAGGTCAAAATACTTGCAAGGGCAAATTCCTCACCAATTCAACTGTTTTGACTGCCATCAACGTATCAATGGTTTTATTAGGCTTGCAAGTTCATAGTTGCAAATGACCACTTTCAGGTGGAAAGGGTGGTTGGGGCATAGGTGAGGTTGTCGCATCCACAAAATGACCGAAAGCAGTGGAATTAGCAGGATTCATTATGGCATTCAAGTAACAACCACTGGAACCTTCAATTCAGCAGTTCTATACTTTCTATCACACTCATAACAGATATCTTCTGCATCTGCCCGTCCAGGTATACTCAATGTCATGAGCTTGATTCAATTTGTTCAAAAGGTATAAAGTCATTTCTATAACAATTTTTTAATTGTGCCAACTACCCAATCAGATTCATTTTCATTACTAAGCTCTGCATCGTCATTGTTCTCTCCATCCTCTTGCTCATTTTCATTATCTTCCTCATCTGAAGTTGTGATCTCATCATCACTGTCTCCAATTGCTTCCAACATCTTTTCAAATGTTATTATGTTTATTCCAGCTGCTGCTCTTCTCAGTACAGAGTCCTGCTCTCTCTCCACTGCCACTTCTGTTTCTGCAACCCTCTGTCCTGCTGCTGCTGTTTCACTCTTCCCAAATTCCTCAATCCACTTCTTCTTTGCTCTCTGGCAAACAATGTTGATTCAGGTCTGGGCTCAGCTGTGAGCGTCTTTTTGGAACAGAGACTGTGCAGAGTGCCAACAGCTTGAATCGATTCTGCTTTGATATCAGTATTGCCTTGGTTCACTTGATGACATTATTTTATAGTACACATTGTTAATTTGCTATATTTGTCCACCAAGAGTGGCAATGATTTCTGTTTAGGTGTTGAAACCATATTGGTTGCTCTTTTTGGTAGTTTGCGTGAACTTTGTTTGTAGAGGGGATGTTGGAAGTTGGCTGGAGGTGGAAAGGTGAATCTTTATGGTTATAGTTATATTACCAAAATGATTCAACAGGCAGATACTATGGCTGCAACTGCTGGGAAATATATTCAACCTTAATGCAATATTGGTTCAACTTGGCTGCGGAAACTGTTGCTATGGGATTACTTTAGTTTCAACAGCTATTACATCGAATGCACAGCCATCAGTTAATATCTCAAATGTTTCATATGGCCAGTGATTCACCTTTATTTATTATTATCTACCAAAAATTAGCTGGGTTTGTATAAGGTCAACCTCCAGGGGATTCTGCAGCCTTGCACAGCAGGATCCATTGTAAAATACTATGAGGCTAGAATATATATATTGACAGTGGAAAAATATAATTCAACTTGATATTTGTATCAATTCTTATATATTCTTCAGGTTCTTTCTCTTCTCCAAACTCAAATTCTCCTTTCTGCACATTCCATATTCCCAAGCAAAGGTTCAACTACAAGCCACAGCTTTTGACAGTTGATTGAAGGGTGTATGTGCACAAACATCTGCCTCTACACCAAATATAATTCTTTAAAGCACATTTTCTCAACCTTATACCCAGAATCGCCACTGAACTGCCACTATAATTGCCACAAGAAATATGCATAAGGATGAAAGGTTGAAAATTGTATGCAAAACAGGTGCCAAGAAAACCAGGGAAAACCACTCAATAGAATATAAGTTAAATGATCTGAAAAAACTACAGTCAACTGATTTGATACGATAAGCTGCAATCTGTTCAAAACAACATATACAGTTCCAGCAGAGAAGTACTGGCAGCCTTCTACAGTCCACCAAGGCAATCATATGAAAAGTTCATCTGATTGATCACCATGATATTTTCAAATGCGGAGTTTTTGTAATTTCAATTTTCTGATATATGATCTTGGGAGTGGACAATAGCATTCTTGAAAACATTAGGGAAGGCAACAGAAGACAATAGAATTGAAATAACTGCCATTACCAACATTCAATATTAATTACAGCAACTGAATTTTAGTAAGTTGTAAACATGTCTTCAACCATGTCCAGGTCAGATGGGCATGTCCTGCTCGTGCAGGCAGGCATACACATCACGCTCCAGATGGGATATGTGTCCAAATTTGGCATATGGTGCGCTGCAATCAAAGAAATTAAGTATTTGATCAAACCATTTGAAGCAGATACTTGAAATGAAAAGGGACAGGGTGTTGATTTGCTGGGCCACAGAAGCACGAAGGCAGTGATCAAAAAGCATCCATCCATGACCTATGGTAATCACTGCAACAGCAGCCTTCATTCCCACAATGTGATTTTTCAAAATCCTGCTATCCACTGGTGTAACACCGGGAGCGTCACTCAAGGTTTACCCAGTCAAAGAGTATTCGTACTTAATTCGGGACTGCTTTGAAGGTAGATTAGGAGCTTCACTCGGGATGTGGAAATCACTAAAAGATTCTGAACGAAAAGGATCGGCTTTCTCCAATACGTATATTGTTAAGGCTTGTTCTCCTCGCTGAGAAGGTTGATGCCTTTCTACCATCGAAGAACCCAAGGTCTTTAGACCTTCGTCTTTGCTTTCTAACAAATACTTCTATCTACGCTTTTCTCAAGAGCTCCAGCACCATAACTACCTTCCAACCAATGCCCACACATTTCGCAACTACCGCGGTCCTCCATCTCTCGATCCTCTATTGTCCTTATCGTCATTAGATTTTAATCAGACCATCAGTATCCGTCATGACATCAAGCTCGTGGGCTTGTGCCTCCGGACCAGTGGTATCCTTTCGATCGGATGACCTCCAGATGAATAGGCCTCTTTCGATAGAGAGCAGCTTCGCTGTTCAGAGTCGGCACATATTCTTCGGCCTCCGGCAGTTGTCGGCTTTTGGCTGGCGACATTCAGTTGTTCGCCAGCTGTTCGTTTGTCATCGATGAGCGTCAGCTTCTTGGCTGATGCCATTCAGCTGTTTGTTTGGTATCGGCGATTCGGAGCAGAAGCGACCGCGGCCATTAACTAGCCATTGATGCTTATCGATAGTGTGGGTGTTCGTTTGCTAGCCATCCGAAAAGATTGGCTCTGGCATCCGAGGCAAGTGATAGCAGATGACGTCTAATCAGGGAAATCGCGGGTGATCGTACGTGACCCCGCTGCGAACTTGCTAGGTGTAACACTACCCACTTTCTTCGAGTGTTCGTCCGTGAACGACTATACTCCATACTAATCTGCTCTTCGTTGCCTTTGGCGATACATGGTCCAGCGCGCTGAAGTGAATTATTCGAAATCCTCGACAAAGTGAATCCACACAGACCATTTCGCTTCGACCACATGCTCTGAGACATGCAAGCACAATGGACCAATCAGTTTGCTTAGGTCCAGATAAGACATATGGCAGCAAGCAGAATCGATCAATCAGGTTCCGTCCATCTAAACCACTTTTGCTTTCGTTTTATTTCTTTGATTTGGAAAATCTTGACCCCGTGTGCCCAAAACCAAATCCATCTTTTTCTCTTGATCCATCTTTCTCTTGATCTGGAAAATTGTGGCCTCTTGGGCGGTTTAAAAACCAAACACTTCGTCCGGTGTCTTGCTAGCCATTAAAAACCCTTTGTGGGGAAACGGTACTAGCTCAACCGTTCATTTAATCCTGTTATCCTTCGCGGCCTGAGGATTCCGTCTGTGATACTCTATTAACAGTCTCTTGTCGTCGAAGTTCTCATAAGGTTCCTCAGTCCAGTCTGGTTCTACCAGATATCTCTTCCATTTGACCAGATATAAAACCCGTTTCCGTTCCAGGCTATACTTGCTGCACATGACTTCCTCATCTTTATAGCCTGTTTCGTACTCGTAGTCGTCGACATCATAACCAAGCTCATTCTGCTGGCTGGGTGAAGCAAGCTCTGGTGTACGTCTAGTAGGGTTGGTGGCGAGTCGATAAGGTTTGATGAGTGATACATCGAATGCATTGTGAATACGCCATCGATTCGGCAATTCAAGCGTAATTGTGGTGGGCGAGAGCACCTTTGAGACCTTGAAGGGTCCATGAAGCTTCGCATCTAGTATCCTAGATGGTCTTCGAGTTTTGAGGTTCTTCCCATTTAGCATAACTAGATCGCCAACCAAATACTTTGGAGGTTCCTTAGCACGCCGGTCATGGTACTTCCCCATTGTCTCCCGTGCCTGCTCTAAGCCTTTACGGTGGAGTGCATGGACGCTGGTCATCCAGTAAATATAGTTCCTGGATGCCGGATTCTTTGCTTCTGCTTCGATGTGCCAATTCGTTCGAGGATCGAACCCAAAGTTTGCAAAGAATGGTGACATTCCCGTAGCAGTGGTGAGAGAGTTATTATAAGCATACTTTGCCATTGGTAACATCTCAGACCAATTGTCCTGCTCATAATTGCAGTAATTCCGCAGATAGCATTCCAGCGTGTGGTTGACTCTTTCCGTTTGCCCGTCCGTTTGAGGGTGGAATGGCGAAGACATCATGCACCAAATGTCAAGAGCTTCGACCAACGAGGACCAAAACGAGGAGGTGAACCTAGAGTCCCGATCTGACACTATGTTCGAGGGTAGACCATGAAATCTCTATACTTCTTTCAAGAAGATTTTGACCAGGTCTGTAGCCTTCTTCTCACCATCTTTTATGGAATGAAGTGGCCATTTTGGTGAATCGGTCAACGATTACCCATACCGATGAGCATCTGTCTGATACCGGTAATTCGATAATGAATCCATAGAAATCTAATCCCATGGGCGGTATGCTAATTCGAGGGGTTGTAGAAGTCCGTAGCAGCGTGGCGAGCTGCTTTGTTTCTTTGGCACTCAGGGCATGAGCGGACATAATCTTCGATGAATTTCTCCATTTCTGGCCAAAAGAAATTTCGTCTGACCAGCTCGATTGTCTTATCCTGCCCCATATGTCCAGCCACCTTCGAATCGTGCTCCGCTTCCAATATCTGTTTCTTCAACTGCAGATCGTCCGGAATCCACAGTCTGCCTTTATAATACAGGGCTTCGTCTTCGAATGAGATGTCTGAGCTTGGGTTACCTTCCATAGCTCGGATGTACTCTTCTTGCCATGCAGCATCGTTGTTAGCGGCGCTGACCACTGCTTCTAACAGCCATGAGTTGAACTTGACTACTGGGATCGCTCTCAACTTTGCAGAAGAAATTGCAATTCGTTCGCCTCGTAACCTCATTGCCATTACTTGTACTGTTTCTCCTTCAGAAGTTACCAACTGATCAGGTCTCAGAACGTGGTGGATAGGCTGGTTTTTATTTTCTTCGGCACTACCTCCCCTTTTTTAGGGCGGTACTCCGAACGCCTAGATAATGCATCCGGTTTCCCATTTGCACTGCCAGGTCGGTAGAATATTTTAAAATCATATCCTGCCAGCTCTTGAGCCCAGCGGGCTTGTCTCCGATTCAAGATCTTCTAGTCGTAAAGTATTCGAGATTCTTGTGATCGTGAAGACACTGATTGGGTGAGCTGCACCTTCGAGATAACGTCTCCATTCTTTGAACGCGGATACTATGCCGAGCATCTCTTTGTCATGGATTTCGTAGTTGATCTCGGCTTTATCCATCTTTCGAGAGTGGTAGGCTATAGGGTGCAATCGTCCATCAATGACTTGGGAGAGAACTGCGCCGATTGCAAAATCACTTGCGTCAGTCTCAATCACAACGGGCCAAACAGGCTCGAAATGTCGTAATATGGGAGCCTGGTAAAGTGCTTCTTCAGCATATCGAAGGCTATTTGATTTCGCGGATTTGCTTTCCAATTAAACTTTTCGTTCGTTTTCTTGGTTAATTCGTTAAGGGATGGCATATCTTTGAAAATCCTTCGATGAAGCGTCGATAGAAGTTGGCGAATCCGAGGAAGGACTGGACGTCCTTGACAGACTCCGGAATCTCCCATTTCAGAATAGTATCAATTTTGTCTTCGGACATACTGACACCTTCTCCCGATATGCGATACCCAAGGAACTCAACTTGCTTCTGGTGCCATTCGCACTTATCGGGTGCTATAGCCAAGTTGTTCTCCTGTAATCGACGAAGGACTTCTCGAGTCAATCGCACATGCTCTTCTTCGTTTTCTGTATAGATGAGGATATCATCTATATAGACTACTACTCCATGATCGATTAGATCTCGCAGGATCTCGTTCATCATATCTTGGAATGTAGCTGGGCGTTCGCCAATCCGAAGGCATAACTAGGTATTCGTAATGTCCATATCTTGTACGAAACGCTGTTTTCCATTCATCACCGGGTTTAATTTGAATGAGGTTGTACCCTGCCTTCAAATCAATTTTGGTGAAAATCCTCGATCCAGCAACCCTGTCCCTAAGTTCGTTCATAAGCGGCAATGGATATCGGTTCATAATCGTCACACGATTTAGACCTCTGTAATCCACGCACAATCGTAAGCCTCTTCCGTGTGGCTTTGGAACGAAGAGTATGGGTGCACCCATGGGTGACTTGCTAGGACGGATCTTTCCAGAATCAAGCATTTCCTTCAGATATTCTTTAAGGACCGAAAGCTCCTTTCTGAGAGCGCGTAGATGGGACCCCACGGAGGTTGTTCTCCATCTTTCAAATCAATGCATGATCGTAGGATCGATGAGGCGGAAGAGCATTGGCAGTTTCTCCGTTGTATAATGTTTCGAAGTCTCTGTATTGCCATGGAATTCGCTCTACCCAATCGATCTCAATCTCGTGTGCTGCGTTGACATGCATTGAACCAATAACCCCGATCCATCGAGGATCGGTACCGAACTTCAATATGGAATCGTCATATTCGATTGAGAACGAAGATACCGCTGCCTTTGTGCAATGTTGATGGCAGTGTTTCGACGTAAATTGGAGCTTATCATTTTCTTCGGTAACTCCACTGAGTGCTCCATGCTTGACGATCCACCAGTAAGGTAACATGATATCAGACGAATCCTCCATTGGACCAATTTCGAAGGTTTCTTTGGTATAATGGGATTCATACCGCAGAGTAACGGGGAAGGTGTACTGCCAACCCGCTCCTTCTACTCTTTCGCCATTGAAGTTTTCGACTATCTTTGGTTCCGTTCGAGTCACTAATGGAACCCCATGTGAATCGGCCCACTGCTTCGACATCATAGGTGTATCGCACCCAGTATCCAAGAGAACCCTTACAGGGACGTTCTTCTTGTCTCGAAAGCTTGCAAACATGCTACTGTGGTCTTGAGCCCGTCTTAGGTTCAGGTGGTAATTGTTTGGATTTCTTGGGTACAGGCTGAGGTGTGCTGGCCGCAGCCTTGCGTTTTCGATCTTTTCGGTTGACAACCATGATGAACTGCCTTTCGACACAGCTCCGGCCGCAATGGGTCGTGGTTGCAGGATTCGTAAATTCGTAGGTGAATGAGGTTCGAATGAGTATGATCAAGCTCGATAGTAATTGTTTGTCACTTGTCACCTTGGATGCTATACGACCAGCATATTTCGAGTATTGAACTCATCCTCAGGCACCCTTTCTTGAACAGCAGAAAAGAAAGTATATTGAATATCGAAAGCTATAACACCAATGACCGCATTGGTAAGACCCAAATGAAAACCCAAAAGAAATATGAATATCTGTACCCATAAAATCAAAAACGAGTTCTGTACTCATAAAACCGGAGGTGTCTGTACCTCATAAAAAACCCATAGGAAAGACCGCAATCGCATAGAACAAAGGAAAGACAAAAGAAACTCGTTTCATCCGTCAATTCCATACCGTCGGAGTCAACCTCGTAAAGCACTCGAGAGCTTAGGACTGCTGCCGGTTTCGTAATTCGGTCAGCCAGACTCCTGGGCTTGACCTTCGAAGAAGAGGTGGTTACTTCTGGCGTTTCCACCTTAGGCTTCTTATCCTTCTTCTTTTTCTTGCTGGATGAATCTTGATGGCATTCTTACAGAATACCCATCGATGCTCCGAAGAACCACAGCGCTTGCATTCGTTGCGCTTGGCTCTTGCCTCCAATGAAGATTCCGGAATGCCTTTCAGGGCTGTCCCTTTGTCCGTATTGACTGTCTTAGGACCCTTCTTCTCCGTTCGAGGTTTCTTGGAGTCTGAACCTTTCTCAAAGTTCTTCTTTCCTTGATTCCCCTTATCATCACCAATATCATCACGCTTCCTTTTATTGTTCTTTTGTTTTGGGTTTGTGATCGTTGTGCTGGTGCCTTTCTTGCAGGCGTCTTCATATGCGCGGCCGACTTGTTTGAGCAGTAATTACTATTCTGCATGTCGTTTGGTCTAATCTTCGAAAAGGATATTTGATCTTGATTTCTTCGTTGAGTCCGCTGTGTAGAGCCTGTCGCCATGCAATCCCTGATAAGCAGACACGATAGTTTAAGTCCTCCATCTTTACGATGTAGTCCCGGATATCTCCCTTGTACTGCAATATCTTCATTTTTTCGAGGATTCTGTTTCTTCCTCTGGGTCGATGAATTGTTCCTCCATAGCGATGGTGAATGCCGACCATGTGTCAACCTGAAAATGCTTCCTGAGCTGTTTTAGCTCGGTTGTTGTACCAGGCCAACGCTTTTTCTCGAAGTATACTCCAACAAGATGATCTTTCGTCGTTATCGTTATATTCATCATTGAAGTATCTGAGATAGCGATCCACTCTGTATCCAGTGGCAGTAGGATTCCGACCTATCTGTTGGATCTCCCTTAAACTTGTAGGGAAGCTCAATCTTCAGCTTCTTGGTTGAATTCAGAGCTCTCGGTGGGTGAGGTGGTACTTGTGGTGGTGGCGCAGGCAGTAGCGCAGGTGGTTCACTATAGCCGTCCTCCTGGTGGTGGAAGTGGTGGGAGAACATCGTCTCCACTATCAGAAGAGCTGGAGCACTCGAGCTGGAGCGAGAAGACTCGGAGTCCCCTGGGGGGTCTCCTCCAACGCCTCCTACCCATCTCCATTACCACTTGGTTCTGAAGTCACAGCCTCTTGGATCCATATTCCAAGCCATTACTTATGGTGTATCGAAGGCGGAACCCCTGCTCAACATGCTTGGTATCCCATGCTTTGGGTGAATACTGACTGGGCCAGTAAGCGTACTGATTTCTTCGTTCTCTCATCTGAGAGCTTCGTCTGCAAAGCTCTAGTGAATCTTTGAATTTCCGCTCAAAGTCCTGCTTCATCTTTCGCTCTGCCGCCTTCCTCTCCCGCTCTGCGTTGTCTGCCTTTTTCTGTGCTTCCTCCTTATCTTGTTTGCTTCCTGACGAGACTTGGCATACAGCCCGGACATTGTTCGCCGTCTGTTTTGGCTTTGAGCTGAATATGCGCCAGCTCTTGGGATTGGGTATGCACTTGGAGGGCAAGGCGGTCTTGGGCTCGTTCCCTGTTATTGAGCAGAGTTGAAAGGGTTCCACAGGCATTTCCAGAACGTTGGATTTGATCGCTGAGGGCTGTCCGCAGCTCTTCGTAGTCTTCGGTGCTTGGGCCTTCATTAGAACAAAGGCTGCTTGGACGTTAGCCGCAAACACTTGGGATTGGTAACTATATCAGAATGCTTCTCGAGTTGAGCCCTGTCCATTTTTTCCACTCCCAGATATACGGCATCGAATATCTCGTTTTGCCTCATGATGAGGCCTTCGTAAGCTTGGGCCAATCCTGGGAGGGCCGTTTGTATCTCAAATGTTTCCCCCTTGCTTCCTGAATGAGAGCGTCCATTCGACCGAGCTCCCTGTTTATTCCATCCAAAAGCTCAATAACCCAGTCCGGAATATCTTTCCTTGTGATGGGCTGGTATTGTGTGACCTGCTTGTCTTGTCGCTGGATAGGATCAACGCATTTTCCCTTCTAACCATCGTGTAGGCATCCGTCATGCTGGTGTCTGATCCAGTCATTATAGGACGACGTAAAATTGCTTATCAGGGGTGGTGTGAAAGAAGAGGAATCGAGCTCCGGACTCTTGCTGCAATTGTACCGATGGCTCGTAGTCTGGGTGAGAGGTGTACATGATTAAGGACCAGCAACGTGGGAATAGGTAACGAAATAGGGGTGGTATTTCGTCCGAATTCATTCACCAATTCCAATGGTAAATGGCTGTGTCAATGGTCGATAGAGTGGCTGCTGCTCTTCCGATTGTTGTGTGGGTTCCTCCACAGATGTGCTTGCAATAACACACTTCTGATCTTCGCAATCTACATGCAAGCCTTTGTATCTTGTCCAATGATCAGTGAAACTGGATCGTCTATACTTAGATCTCCTCCTTGTCTGGCCGCATCTGTCCAGTAGAGGTTCCACGGATACGGCGTATCAGGTGCCTCCCAAAAGTAATCTTCGAGAGGTTCTTCTATTTCGTTTAGAAGAGCGTCGATACTATCGAAGAAGTTGAGTGGTTCTGGTTCTGCAAGCTGCGATGGGATTCGAGCTAAATCGAAGAAGTTGACTTGTCAGTAGCAGTTGGAGTCGTATGGCATCAAGGTCGCTTGATGTATGTGGGTAGAAAGAATACCTTCCTCGGAAGCGTTTCTTTGCTAACAATATAATGTAACACAGGGAGCGTCACTCCAGGTTTACCTGGTCAAAGAGTATCCGTACTTCATTTGGGACTGCTTCTAAGGTAGATTAGGAGCTTCACTTGGGATGTGGAAATCACTAAAAGATTCTGAACGAAAAGAATAGGCTTTCTCCAATGCGTATATTGTTAAGGCTTGTTCTCCTCGCTGAGACAGTTGATGCCTTTCTACCCTCAAAGAACCCAAGGTCTTTATACCTTCGTCTTCGCTTTCTAACAAATACTTCTATCTACGCTTTTCTCTAGAGCTCCAGCACCATAACCACCTTGGAACCAATGCCCACACATTTCGCAACTGCCGCAGTCCTCCATCTCTCGATCTTCTATTGTCCTAATCGTCATTAGATTATAATCAGACCATCAGTATCCGTCATGACATCAAGCTCGTGCGCTTGTACCTCCGGACCAGTGGTATCCTTTCGATCTGATGACCTCCAGACCAATAGGCCTCTTTCGATAGAGAGCAGCTTCGCTGTTCAGAGTCGGCACGTATTCTTAGGCCTCCGGCAGTCGTTGGCTTTTGGCTGGTGCCATTCAGTTGTTTGCGGGCTGTTCGTTTGTCGTCGGCCAGCGTCAGCTTCTTGGCCGATGCCATTCAGCTGTTTGTTCGTTATCGGCGATTCGGAGCAGAAGCGACCGCGGCCATTAACTAGCTGTCGATGCTTATCGATGGTGTGGGTGTTCGTTTGCTAGCCATCCGAAATGATTGGCTCAGGCATCCGAAACGAGTGATAGCCGATGACGTCTAATCAGGGAAATCGTGGGTGATCGTACGTGATCCCGCTGTGAACTTGCTAGGTGTAACAACTGGAGGCATTGAGGCGTGAAGCATGGGACCACTACAGTACCAGTAGTCCTGGCACCACTAGTACTATCGGCACCCCCTGCATTATCTGCAGCCCCAGCAGCACAACTTAGTCCTGAAAAATTGCTTTATTTCAGCCTTTTGAATGAATTTACACAACTCAAATATTTACAAGACGATAAATATTCTAATCAGCATGTTTCCAGTACTGATGTCAGTATCGAGCATATGTCTATTGTCCACTCCCATACTCATCTGAATAATTACGGATGATCATTTTCCAGCAAATGACACTCTTGATGATGATATTACCAATATTGAAGAACAGGTCAGTGGATAAATTGGGTATACTAAATCAATTTTGATATTCAATCTATTTATATAGGGTCTGATGATAAAATGAGCAATATAATTGTGAATGAAATGGAATTTAATTTATAAAGTGAATATTAATAATGTATCCATGCTATCTCTGAGAGTGAGTATCAACCATTATTAAATCACCTTTTATCAGTATCACAAAATATTTCTAACTTCAATAAGAATGAATGCCATTCCTTATAATTGAATATGCTGTAAATACATGACCATACATATAGGCTACAATATTGAAAGTGATCATCAATGGAACATCAATGATTTTTGGTACGACAATACTCTTTACACAACCGAGTTGTTGTACTTCATCCATATTTTCAAAGTTTTGACAGCTTTAATCATTGAAACAAACCTCAATCATGCATCCATACTCTCTCTGAATGTTATAATCAACATTTATTAACTTACACTTCATTGGTCATGCAAGATATATTCTGATCAAATATGGACAAATACCAATCTTTAGAATTGATTGTACAATACGTATGCAACTATACCTATAGGCAACAGGATTGACAGTGCGTGTCAATGGAGTGTCAACTATTTTTGGCCATACCATACCTTTAGCATGAAGGTTTAATTATACTCCAAGTATTATTATAAAGTTTTGACTGCCTCAATCAACTGAACTGTGCTTCATGATACACTCATGCAATCTCTGAATGTGAGTATGAGCAATGATGAAATGACAATTTATACTTGTCACAATCAATATTCTGAGCATATAATGATATTTGCCATTCTTTACAATCAATTACACTTCTTGCATGCAACGAGACATGTGGGCTGAAGCACTGCAACTGTGTGTCAATGGAGGATCATCAATTTTTGGTCACACAACACCTTTAGTACAACGTATTTATAGGATTTGTTCATTTTATTGATGTTTTGATACCTTTTATTAATAAAACTGTTCCGAATTTTGTGTTCATACTATCTCTGAAACTGAGTTTCAGCAATCATTACATTGCAATATATCAGTATTGCAAGATTGGTTATAATCAAATAAGGTTTGCTGTCATCCTTTATAATTGTAAAACTGGGAGGGTCACTCCAGGTTTATCTGGTCGAAGAGTATCTGTACTTAATTCGGGACTGCTTAGTAGGTAGGTCATGAACTTTGTCTGAGATGTGAAAATCACTAAAATAATCGGAACGACACAAATTGCTTTTCAATACATATACTGTTCAGGCTTGTACCCCTCGCTGAGAAGGTAGATTATCGTTTCTACCCTCGAAGAACACAAGGTGTTTATACCTTCATCTTCCCGTCTAACAAATGCATCTATCTATGCTTTTCTTCAGAGCT
The DNA here is from genome assembly GCA_015178995.1 of Trichophaea hybrida. Lineage (NCBI taxonomy): Eukaryota > Fungi > Ascomycota > Pezizomycetes > Pezizales > Pyronemataceae > Trichophaea > Trichophaea hybrida. Next base: position 9,353 of record WHVE01000642.1, on the reverse strand, counting down.
CCAGCTCCGTAACCATCTTCAAACCAATGGCCACTCATTTCGCAACTACCACAGTCCTGCATCTCTCGATCCTCAATCATCATTATTGTTATTGGATTATAATCAGACCATCCATATCCTTTGACAACATCAAGCTTGGGGGCTTGAACCTACAGACCAGTGGTATTCTTTCAATCTGATGACCTCCAGACAAATAGGCCTCTTTCGATAGAGAGCAGCTTCACTGTTCTAGGTCGGCACATATTTTCAGGCCTTCGGCAGTCGTCAGCTTTGGCTGGTGCCATTCAGTCATTTGCCGGCTGTGTGTTTGTCGTCAGCATCTTGGCTGATGCCATTAGGCTGTTGGCCAGCTGTTTGTTTGTCGTTGGCGATTCAGAGCGGAAGCGACCGCGGCCATTAACTAGCCATCGATGCTTATCGATAGTGTGGGTGTTCGTTTGCTAGCCATAGGAAAGATTGGCTCTGGTATCCGAGACGAGTAATAGCCAATGACATCCAATCAGGGAAATTGCAGCTAATCGTACATGACTCCACTGGAAACTGGCTAGGTGCAACACTATCCCCTCTTTTAGAGAGTTCGTCTCTAAACAACCATTCTCCATACTAATCTGCACTTCGTTGACTTTGGCAAAACATGGTTCAGCACGCTGAAGTGAATTATTTGAAATCCTTAACATAGAGAATCCACCCGGACCATTTCGCTTCGACCAGCTTGAGACATTCAACTAAAATTGACCAATCAGTTTGCTTAAATCCAGATGAGACATATGGTAGCAAGCAGAATCGATCAATCAGGTTGCGTCCATCTGGGATACTTTGCTTTCTTTTTCTTTCTTTGATGATCTGGAAAAAATTGTGACCCCATGTGCCCTTAAAACCAAATCCATCATTTTCTCTTAATCCATCTTTCGCTTGATCTCGAAAATCGTGGCCTCTTGTGCCCTCAAAAACCAAATCTGTCATCCGGTGTCTTGCTAGCCATTAAAAACCCTTCGTTGGGAATAGGTACTAGCTCAACTGTTTGATCCTATTATCTTTTGCTGCCTGAGGGTTCCGTCTGTGATACTCCATTAACAGTCACTTGATGTTCAAGTTCTCCAAAGATTCCTCAGTCCGATCTGCTTCTTCCAGATACCTCTTCCACTTGACCAGATACAACACCCATTTCTGTTGCTTGCAATACTGGCTGCCCATGATCTCTTTGACTTCGTAATCCGTTTCGTACCAGTAGCCATCGCCATCATAACGAAGCTTATTCTGCTCGCTGGCTGGAGCAAGCTCGGGTGAAGGTCTTGTAGGGTTAGTGGCGAGTTGATAAGGTTCAATGAGTGATGCATGGAATGTATTGTGAATATGCCATTGACTTGGTAGCTCAAGCTTAATAGTGGTGGGCGAGAGTACCTTCGAGACCTTGAAGGGTCCATCAACCTCCGCATCTAGTTTCCTAGATGGTCTTCGAGTTTTGAGGTTCTTCCCATTGAGCATAACGAAATCACCACCCAAATACTTTGGAGGTTCCTTAGCACGCTGCTCATGGTACTGTCTCATTGTCTCCTGTGCTTGCTCTAAACCCTTACGGCAGAGTGCATGCATGCAGGTCTTCCAGTTAATGTAGTTCCTAGATGCCAGATTTTTCACACTGCTTCAATGGACCAATTTGTTCGAGGATCGAACCCACAGTGTGCATAGAATGGTGACATTCCCATAGCGGTGGTGAGAGAGTTATTATTGGCATACTCTGCCATTGGTAACATCTCGGACCAGTTACCCTGCTCGTAGTTGGAGTAATTCCGCAGGTAGCATTCCAGCGTTTGGTTGACTGTTTTTGTGTGCCTGACCATTTGAGGGTGAAATGGTGAAGGCATCATTAACCTAATGTCCAGAGCTTCGACCAATGAGGACCCAAACGAGGAGGTGAACCTAGAGTCCCGATGTGGTGGGAAAATTGATCCCACCACCAAATCCACGAGAATATTCGATTCGTGTTGGGTTAGGGTTGTTGAGGCTCTGCCTCGCGCCATCGCCAGGGGTTCAGACTTTATATGGACCTGCGCGACACGCCTCCAATCATCATCTCATCTCTTTTCTTCTTCACTCTTTTGTTTCTTAGTTTAGAGCCAATCAAGCATCATCTTGCTGGGGCTACTCCCTCCCAACGCTCCTCGAAACGAAGCCGCTCTTTTGCAGCCTCCCATTGGTCGCTGCCGTGCGAGAATCATTCTTCCGGGTTTTCACTCACAATTGGAGTCCAAAGGCGGATTTCATTTTGGAAAGCTGAGCACAGGAAAGTAAGCCTGAAGCGAGAGACTAATAGATGAATTCAGCAATGACACGGAAATAAGAGGAGCAGAAAGTGGTTTTTGAACCGATACGACGCGTCACTAATAGCGACAGAATTCCCAGTGATTCGGAAACACACGAAGGCACATCGAATCCCATCATCATTACGAATATCAGCCCATCTACCACGAAACCAACCATCGCACCGGCATCCTGCAAACCCGCTACGATGGATATCGCAAGATTACTCGCGGAGGCTATCACCAAGCAACCGAATGCAATGCCGCTACCGCATGCGCCAGGTGCGCCATCGTTCCACGGGGTAGATGTGACGACTTTCATCAACAAGTACGAGAGCCTGGCTGCCTTTACCGGTACAGACATTACCGAGAGCAGCATCATCGCCATGTTCCCATACTACTGCACGGAAGGATCGCTCTGAGAAACAGTGATGATGATGCGTGGATACACAGATCGTGATTGGGTTGCGCTCAAGAAGGAGATGTTGGATGTGTTTCGGTATAGCGACAGCCGGCCCGATTCCCTTGTCTATACACGTCGATATCTGGAGCAAGTCTGTGCAGAATTCGGAGGCTGTGACAATACGGAAAGTCTCACATCGTTTCTCCGTACCTACGATCACATTAGCGGAATTGTCACCCAACGCAGAATGATGTGCGAGTACGAGAGAACTGAGATGCTGCTGCGTGCACTTCCCAAGCGGCTCTGGAAGAAAGCGATATCCCAACTCGGCATGCACCCGCTCGAGCCAAGTACGTTCGACTATGGCAAGCTCCAGAGTTGGATCTCCGCAAAGATCTCAGCTGCTGAGGCCATTGCAATGTTTGAGTTTCTCGCTCCTGCCACGCTGATGACAACTGCTGCACCGATGGCTGCCACCGTAACGCCCATTTCGACAGCTTCTGCATCTCACACGCCGCCTCCGACTCCCGTCAACCTCACTGCCTCCTCTCCAGTTCTCGTGATTTCTCTGTCTCCGGCTTCCACCACCTCACCAGCACCGAACACTTCTCCGGCTCACCTGTCTCCCCTAGCTTGCGCAGCTCCCATGGCTCCCACAACTTCTCCGGCTCATCCTTCTTCAGCTCCGGTACCTTCTCCGGCTCCCACGGCTCCTGTACCTCTGATGACCTCTGGCACTCCGACAACTTCTCTGGCTCCCACCGCTTTCACTCCTCCGGCTCGCACTCACACGGCTAGACAAGGTACCATTGGGGCTGGGTAGACGGTGCGGCTGGGAATTATACGTGTCGAACCTCTGCAAGGGCAGAAAATCCGTCGGCACCACTACTTGCAGCCAGAGCCCATCAGTCCACACCGAACTGAGCCCACGGTAACGTGCCGAAGTGAGCCTGCACCATTGAACAGTCCAAAGCCCGGGCAACCGCAGCGAGAGCCTGAGCCCATGCAACCGCACAGTCAAGAGCCCGCTCCTCCGAACCGTCAAGAAGTCGTCCCGCCGGCACCGTGTCTAGATCCAGTACAACCGAAGCGAGATGTTCCACCGAACCATCAAGAGCCCGCACCGCCGTGTCAAGATCCCGTGCAGCTGCCGCAACGAGATGTTCCGCCATGCCACTACTGTGCCAACAACGAGCACAACCTCCGCAAGTGTGTGGAACTGCGTGCGGATGTAAAGAAGGGCATTGTTAGTATCAACCATCGTGATCGACTCGTACTTGGGACTGCGGGTGCAGAAATACCAATGGAACCGGCCGCTCGTGACTTCCGTCTGATAAAAGACTATGCACGAGCTGGAGCTCCAATATTGACACCGTCACCAGCACCACGAGCACGATCACCACCGCCGTCACTGCCACCGCCGCCACCACCGCCGCCTGCACCGTTACAAACACCGCCGCCAGTACGACCGTCACGTACTCCCACACCTCTACTCTCGCCGGAACAATTGACGCTATTGATGCGAGAGGTCACGGAGCATTTTGCACAATCTCGTAGGTACGAAGTTGTTGTACAAGATCCACCACTACTGTCACCACTAGCACAATTGGCACATACTTCCGTACCGCTTCCATCACCGGAACAATTGACACAGTTGGTGCAAGAGGTTACGGAGCACTTCGCGCAGCGTCGCCCAAAACAAACCGCCCGCCCGCCCCCAGCTGCGCGAAAAGCCCGAATGCTTGAGCTGCGGCGATCGATCTGTGTCTGACCAGGTGTGCTACGCACAAAAGGCCGGGGAGGGGAAATTCCATTTTCAATTGACTGGCCGGAGGTGCACTTGGAGAGAGGCGGAGTTGAAGGTGTGAGCGGCGTGTCTGCGGACGAGCGGCACACTTGGCAGGAGGAGAAGTGGACTTGGAAGCGGAGGAGTGAGCACCGCCTCATTAAACCGGGACGAAATGGCTGGAGCGGAGAGAGCAGAGGAGAGTGCAGCGGAGGTCGAGGGGTGAGCACCGTCTCATAAAACCGGGACGACATGGCTGAGGCGGAGGATACGGTTTTGGAGTGGAGGAGAGAGCTCCGTTTCGTTAAACTGGGACGATGGAGCGGAGGATACGGTTTTGGAGCAGAGGAGTGAGCACCGTCTCGATAAACCGGGACGATGGGGATGGAGGATACGGCTGTGGAGGAGGATTATGAGCACCGTCTCATTAAACCGGGACGATGGACCGGAGGATACGGGTTTGGAGCGGAGGTGTGAGCACCGTCTCATTAAACCGGGACGACATAGCTGGATTGGAGAAGGTTGAGCACCGCCTCATAAAACCGGGAGGAAATAGCTGGAGCGGAGGCCGGAAAGGAGAGTGCAGCGGAGGTCGAGGGTGAGCACCATCTGAATAAACCGGGACGATAGGCACCGACCTCAAACGGGACGATCAGCACCCACTGCAACCGGGACGATAGGCACCGACCATAAACGGGACGATATACGTGTGGAGAAAGCTGAGGTTGGAGGATCGAATAGAGTAGGTTTCGGGCCAGATTTTCTTTTGTTTCTCAGGGTTCTTGTTTCTCGTTTTTCGCTTTCTTCTCGATTTTCGATTTTTGATTCTTTTGTTTAGTTATGTGTTCTGCTTTGTGCTTTAGATATGGTTTTGCGTTGGAGAGATAACTAGGAGGATCGTGGAGGAGGAGCCACGCGTGCTTCGCACCAGGTGGCCGGGGAGGAGCTGTGGTGGGAAAATCAATCCCACCACTAAATCCACGTGATTATTGGATTCGTGTTGGGTTAGGGTTGTTGAGGCTCTGCCTTGCGCCATCGCCAGGGGTGTTCAGACTTTATATGGACCTGCGTGACACGTATCCAATCATCATCTCATCTCTTTTCTTCACTCTTTTGTTTCTTAGTTTAGAACCAATCAAGCATTATCTTGCTGGGGCTACTCCCTCCCAATGGTCCTTGAAATGAAGCCGTTCTTTTGCAGCCTCCCATTGGTCGCTGCCGTGTGAGAATGCTTCTCCCGGGTTTTCTCTCACACCGATCTGACACTATGTTCGATGGTAGACCATGAAATCTCCATACTACTTTCAAGCTGATTTTGCCCAGGTCTGTAGCTCTCTGCCCTCCATCTGTCAATGGAATGAAGTGAGCCATTGTGGTGAATCGGTCGACGATTACACTTACCGATGAGCATCCATCCGACACCAGTAATTTTGATCATGAAGTCCATGAAAATCAAATCCCACGGGCGGTGAGCTAATTCATGTGGTTGTAGGAGTCCGTGGCGAGCATCACGAGCTGCTCTATTCCTTTGGTACTGAGGGCATGAGCGGACATAGTCTTCGATGAATTTCACCATTTCTGGCCAAAAGCAATTTCGTCTGACCCGCTCGATTGTGTTGTGCTGCCCCATGTGTCCAGCCATCATTGAATCGTGCTCCGCTTCCATTATCCATTTCTTGAACTGCAGATCGTCCAGAATCCACAGTCTGCCTTTGAAATAAAGGGCTTCAACTTCGAATGAAATATCTGGGCTTCGATTACCTGCCATAGCTCGGACGTATTCTTCTTGCCATACAGCATCGTTATTACCGGCACTGACCACAGCTTCCACCAGCCATCAATTGAACTTGACTACTGGAATTGCTCTCAACTTTGCAGCAGAAATCACAATGGGTTCGCCTCGTAACTTCATCGCCATTACTTGTACTGTTTTTCCTGCAGATATTACCAACTGATCGGGTCTCAGAACATAGTGGATAGGCTGGTTTTTATTTTCTTCAAGACTACCACCCCCTTTTTTATGGCGGTACTTCGAACACCTAGATAATGCATCTGGTTTCCCATTTGCACTACCAGGTCGTTGGAATATTTTAAAATCATAATTTGCCATTTCTAGGGCCCAGTGGGTTTGTTTTATATTCATGATCTTCGTAGTCATAAAGTATTCGAGATTTATATGATCAGTGAACACACTCATTGGACGAGCAGCACCTTCAACATATCGTCTCCACTCTTTGAACGTGGATATGGTTGCAAGCATTTCCTTGTCGTGGATTTTGTATTTGATCTCTGCTTTATCTATCTTGCGACAGTGATAAGCAATGGGGTGTAGTCATCCATCGATGACTTGGGAGAGAACTGCCCTGATTGCAAAATCACTTGCATCAGTCTCAATCACAATGGGCCAAACAGGCTCGAAGTGTCATAATATGGGAGCCTCGGTAAAGTGCTTCTGTAGGATATCGAAGGCTATTTGATTGTGCGGATTTGCTTTCCAATCGAACATTTCGTTCGTTTTCTTGGTTAACTCCGTTAATGGATGGCATATCTTTGAAAATCCTTTGATGAAGTATTGATAGAAGTTGGCAAATCCAAGGAAAGACTGGATGTTTGTGACAGACTCCGGAAACTCCCATTTATGAATAGTATCAATGTTGTCTTTGGACATGCTGACACCTTCTTCCGATATAAGGTGCCCGAGGAACTCACCTTGCTTCTGGTGCTATTCGCACTTTTCAGGTTCAGTGGCCAAATTGTAATCCTCTAATCAACGAAGGACTTCTCGAGTTAGTTGCACATGCTCTTCTTCGTTTTCAGTATAGATGAGAATATCATCTATATAGACCACTACTCCATGATTGATTAGATTTTGCAGGATCTGGTGCATTATATCTTGGAACGTAGCTGGCACATTCGCCAATCCGAAGGGCATAACCATGTGTTCAAAATGTCCATATCTCATACGAAACGCTGCTTGCCATTCATCACCAGGTTCAATTCGAATGTGGTAGTACCCTGCCTTCAAAACAATCTGGGTGGGAATGCTCGATTCAGCAATCCTGTCTGTATGTTCGTTCATAAGCGGCAATGGATATCAGTTCATAATCGTCACACGATTTAGACCTCTGTAATCCACCCACAATTGTAAGCCTCTTTTGTGTGGCTTTGGAACACAGAGTATGGGTGCACCCACAGGTGACTTGCTTGGGCGAATCTTTCCAGAATCAAGCATTTCCTTTAGATATTCCTCAAGGACCGAAAGCGCATTGTCTGAGAGAGCATAGATGGAACCCCATGGAGGTTGTTCTCCATCTTTCAAGTCAATATCATGATGATAGGATTGAAGCGGTGGGAGATCATTGGTAGTTTCTCTATTGAATAACATTTGAAAATCTCTGTGCTGGCATGGACTTTGCTCTATCCAATCGATCTCGATCTCATGTGCCGCATTGTCATGCATTGAACAAATAGCCCCCATCCAATGAGGATCAATACCGAACATCAGAATGGAATTGTCATATTCGATTGAGAATGAAGATACTGCTGCCTTGGTTCAACATTGATGGCAGTGTTTCAACGTAAGCTCGAGCTTATCATTTTCTTCAGTAACTCCGCTCAGTGCTGCATGCTTGACAATCCACCATTGAGGTAACACGATGACGGACGAATCCTCCATTCGACCAATTTCGCAGGTTTCATTGGTGTAATGAGATTCATACCACAGAGTAACAGGGAAGGTATACTGCCAACCCGCTCCTTCTAGTCTTTTGCCATTGATGTTTTCAACTATCTTTGTTCCCATTCACGTCACTAATGGAACACCATGTGAATCGGCCCACTGTTTCGACATCATAGGTGTATCACACCCTCAATCCAAGTGAACCCTTACAGGTACGTTCTTCTCATCTCAAAAGCTTGCAAACATGCATATTGTGGGTCTTGAACCAGTCTTAGGTTCTGGTGGTAATTGTTGCTTTGGTTTCTTGGGTACAGGCAGAGATGCGCTGGCTGCAGCCTTGCATTGTCAATCATTTCAGTTGACAACGATGGTGAACTGCCTTTCTACACATCTCGGGCCACAATGTGCTGTGGTTGATGAATGAGGTTCGAATGAGTTTTAATCATGTTCGATGGTAGTTGCTTTGGCACTTGCCACGCTTGGATGCTATATGACCTGCATATATCGAGTATTGAACTCATCCTCACGCACCATTTCTTCAACAGCAGAAAAGAAAGTATATTGAATATCGAAATAGCAATGACCGCATTGGCAATACCCATAAGAAATACCAAAAGAAATATGAACATCTGTACCCATAAATACAACACTGGAGGTGTTTGTACCTCAAAACCCATAGGAAAGACTGCTATCCCATAGAACAATGGAAAGACAAAAGAAAGTCATTTCATCCGGCAATGTCCATATCATTGGAGTCAACCTCATAAAGCACTCGAGAGCTTGAGGCTGCTGCCAGTATCGTAATTCGGTCAGCCAGACTCCTGGGCTTGACCTTCGCAGATGAGACAGTTACTTCTGGCATTTCCACCTCAGGTTCCTTGCCCTTCTGCTTCTTACTAGAGTAGATCTTGATGGCATTCTTGCAGAATACCCATCGATGTTCCGAGGAACCGCAGCGCTTGCACTCATTGCGCTGGACTTGTGCTTCCAGCAAAGATTCCAGAACACCTTTTAGGGTTTTGCCTTTGTCCGTATTGACTGGCTTATGACCCTTCATTTGTGTTCGAGTGTTCTTGGAACTAGAACCATTTTCAACGATCTTCTTTCCTTAATTCCCCATATTATCACCATCATCAACATCATCACACTTCCTCCAATTGTTTCTGTTGTCTTTGGGCTTGTGAT
>WHVE01000641.1:0-76588 GCA_015178995.1 Trichophaea hybrida | reverse complement strand
ATGACCGTCCAACACAGAGCTGTTGGCGCACTCAACGGCATGCAACACGTGTGGGAGCACCCCGGTGAACCCAGTGAGCACATCGATGCCCTGACACGTGGAATTGTGAGTTTCCGCAGTATTCTCCGGGTTTCAAAGTTTGATAATACTAATGATCAATGCAATACAGTTGCGGGGGAAAATCAGTGGTATGCGGGGTCGACTAGTCGCTACAGCGAGGCTTATGGTGACTTCACTGTACTCGTTGAAGATAGAAGAGAAGCTTCTATGTCTACAGCAGGTTGCCGCTTTGCTGAATGATGACTCTTGGATTGGGAAATGGGAAGATCTCCCGAACGGTACGAAGGAAGTCCGGTGGTTTGTGAGAAGCGAGCCCGCCGCGCTGATCTTTGCTCACTTCTTCGCTTCCAACACCTACCTTGGCAGACAAGAGCATTGCAACAAATTTTGGGACAAGCGAGTGACTCCCCAATTGATTTGCTTGGCTGCGACGCACTCAACTGCGCCTTGTGGGACTACGAGAAAGGAACGAAGAGCGAACCCTCTCAGGACTTCCGCAGGGAGATATTCAGCCGTCAGTGTACCCCCTCGATCCTATAATTGACGGCTACTAATGTTTGATATAGCCTTGTACGATAGATGCCGGAGACACTGGAATTCCATTGGTCCTGGTCGCCAGGCGGCCATCATTGAGCATATGGGCAGCTATATGGACGCAAGAATTGCAAGCTCTGCCGAGCACTCGACCCGTTATGTAGCACCAGATGCAGCAGGGGAGGAAACGAAGGACCTGGCAGCTGTGTTCAAGTGAGAATCTGTTTCTCGGGGGTTGTGTTTCTCGAGGGTTGTGTTTCCCGGGGGTTGTGTTTCTTTTGTCAAGGTCGTGTCGAGGTGCTGCTGGGGCGCAGCGTGGATATATGTTGTTTTAGTTGATAGCGGCAGGCTGCAGTAGATGAATGCCAAAGATGTATGCGATGCTACAGGCGTATCTGAAAATGGGTGACACACCATGATTCCATCTGGAAATGAAGAAATCGATCCAGGTGCTCCTGAGTGATCCTAGAACGTACCGGAGCTCCACAGAGAGCTCAGAAGCAGCCACGGAGGACTTTGCTGCGCTTCGGGAATCTCCCGGAGCACCCTTAGTGGCATCAGAAGTGGTTACGGAGTACACTATTGCGATACAGGAATCTCCGGGAGCACCCTTAGAGGCATCAGAAGTGGCTACGGAGTACACTTTTGCGATACAGGAATCTCCCAGAGCAGCTTCAAGGCCTCCGGGAGAACAAGGGAGTGTGCTGAGGCTGCATTCACCGGTCCCGGAGGACTCCCGGAGGGTCTGCAGAGTGCGTGATTCAAAATCAACCTCCGCAACCTCTGGAGGGTCCCGGGGCTTCTGGGACCGGACGATTGACTTTGCTGATGTAACTGCGGAGGAACACACACGACAATCGGCAGAGCAGCAAAAGCTCAATCAACGATATCAGAATCTACGATCAAGGCAACACAGAAGGATATACAAAGCCAAATCTCGTGGACGGATTACAACGAACGAAAGGCGAACAAAGGAAAGGGAGTTGACCGCGAATTACATCCGGCTCCTTTACCAACCCCGCTGATCATCGTAACAACACCCAGCAAACACGAGGTGTTCTTCTGGTAGATGGTCAATCTGTTTCTAGAAGCAGAAATCGAAGCGGCAGTTCAACAAATCCAAGACAACATAGACAAAGTCAGAGACTGTTTGTCAGAACCTCGCCTCCTTACGGCCGCCTCTCTACATCATCAGAAAGATGTCCGGAGAATCTTAACGATCGACTCGCGATGTCACGTTGACCGGAGCCTTACAGATGGAACTGGACATTGTGGCAACAAAAGATACAGAAATCATGAGCGAAGTACAGCTCAGGGAGCACATAGGGGACATCAACAAAGGGCTGAAAGCAATAAGCCAACTACCAACGACCAGCAGACTGAACAAATTGCTTAAGGAACCGCAACCTGTGAAGAATGCGGAAGCACGAATATCGGAATTGTTGGCAGAAGGAGAAAAAGTCATCCAGGAAAGGGACAATCTGAAGCACGAATTACTGCTTATTCAACAAACAGCTGCAACAACAGAAACACCGCAAATATGCAGTCATGGGGACCTGGTTGAAGAAATCCGGATCCTAAAACAAGCATTGGAGGAAGCAAATCCAGATCTGGCGGAGTTGAAACAAGATCTGGAAGATGCTCAAGCTCAAATGGAGAAGTTTAGGGACCTGGCAGAAGAAAATTGACATCAGGTAACCAGGATTCTGAAGTTAACAGGGGGAAGAGGGGGAGAGTCAAGAGTAAGAAAAGAAGGGAAGAGCGAGAAGAGAAGGTGAATGACATCACCAGTATTTCAGGAGAAGATAGGAAGGAACTTTGAGTGTGGATGGTGCAGCTGGCATTGAAGTTAGCTGGAAAACCGAAGGCATTCAACAATGAACAGAAGAAGCTGAGGTATGCAGTTGGATGTCTGAAAGGAGTGGCTCTGGCACAGTTAATGCCACACTGTGACGAAATCTCAGGGGAAGTCAAACTCAATACCCTAAAAGACCTGGTTGACCTGCTGGATGTAGCATTCGGAGATCAAGACAGCGCAGCAACAGCAAAGAGAGAACTCGAAAAACTCAGGCAACGAGACCGCGAATTCTCCCAATACTACGTCGAGTTTCAATGATACGTAGTAGACACCAAGTGGAACGAAGATGCACAACGAGATGCATTACGAAAGGGATTATTCAACGAGCTCAAAGATTCCATACAACATATCCAGGAGCCAGAAAGTATGATCGAGTTCGTCAAAATGGTGTCCAAAAGAGACTCGCAACTGAGAAGGAGAGTGGCGGAAAAGATATCTGGGAAATGGGAGGGTTACAAGAGGTCCGATTCAACGACCAACACCACATCCGCCCCAGACACTGCACCAGCAGGATCAGTTCCAGGTTATCACGGTCCCGCTCCAATGGATCTTGTAGCAGTGAAAGGAAGGAAGATCACACCTGAGGAAAGGAAGAGACGAAGAGAAGGAGGATTATGTATGTAATGTGGGGATAGCAGACACTTCGTAGCCTTGTGCCCAAGAAAATTGAAGGCAGCATCAGGACAAACGGAAGTGTCACCGTTCAGAAAGGCAGCGAATGAAGGGGATGCAGATTCGACAACAGGAAAAGGAAAGGAAGTGGAATTGGGAAAAGTTTAGTCCAGTGCAATAAGGATGGCAATTCCGCTGGAAACGAATCTCCTTTGTCAGTCAATGCTAGTTGTGGTATTTCGCAGTTTTCTATATCAAGCGCAGAAATAAAAGAGTCTACTATGGAAAGCAAACATCTCGTTGTGAAATGCTCGCTGAAAATAGAAGACAAGATCATTGATACCCACGCTTTGATCGACTGCAGAGCTACTGGAATAGCATTTATTGACAAAGATTTCGTCCGCCATCATCAATTACAAGAACAAGAATTAAAAGAATCAAGAGAATTGGAAGTTATAGATGGAAGGCCCATCGAATCAGGAACCATCACCACTATGGCTAAACATGATTTAGGCATACGCGGACATCAGGAACAATTACCAGCATTCATTACGAAACTTGGACATTATCCAATCGTACTTGGATTACCATGGCTACAACTTCACGATGTCACAGTCCAATTCCAAAAGAAAAGAATAGGATTTGAAAGCAATTACTGCCAGAAGCACTGTCAACATCATTCAAGCGTATGGGTATGGGGAAATCATATGGAAACAACGGAATCTGATGGATCAAAATTGGATATATGTGCATTAGCAGCAGCTCCATTCATGGGACAGAATAAAAAGGAGAAACTCAAGGTGTACGCGGTGACTTTATATGAAATCAACAAGGCCCTAGAAGTGAAGGACCTTCAAGAAAAACCGCTGGAACAGTTAATTCCCAAGGAATATCATTAGTTTCTCCCCCTCTTTGTTAAAGTAATCGCTGAAAGGCTACCACCACACAGACCATACGATCATAAGATTACACTCCAAGACGGATTCGCCCCACCCTTTGGACCAATATACAGCCTGTCAAGAGAAGAACTTCAGGTCCTAAAAGAATGGATTGAAAAGAATTTGTCAAAGGGATTCATCAGATCGTCATTGTCACCATGCGGGGCACCAGTGTTGTTCGCACCCAAACCGAATGGAGGCTTACGACTGTGCGTGGATTACTGAGGACTCAACGAAGGAACTATAAAAAATCGATATCCGTTACCGTTTATCCAGGAAACCTTGTTGAGATTGTCAAAAGCCAAATGGTACACCAAACTGGATGTCCGAGACGCCTACAACATGATTAGAATAGCAGAAGGAGACGAATGGAAAACAGCATTTAGGACTCGCTATGGCCTGTTCGAATCCCTCGTTATGCTCTTTGGACTCACCAATGCACGGGCTAGCTTTGAAAAATTTATCAACGATACTCTTCGCCCCTTTCTGGACATCTTCTGTACGGCTTTTCTAGACGACATCCTTATTTACAGTAACAATTTCAAGGAACATAAGGAACACGTCAGAGCAATAATGACGACGCTCAAGGAGGCCGGTCTATATCTGAAAGCCGAAAAATGCGAGTTTCATCAACAGGAAGTGAAGTATCTGGGATTGATAGTTGGGGTAAATGGGATTGGAATGGATCCGGAAAAAGTAACAGCGGTGAAAGAGTTGGAAGCACCTGGCAAGCTCAAGGAAGTTCAAGCGTTTTTAAGATTTGCAAACTTCTATCGAAGGTTCATAAGAAATTATAGCAGGGTGGTCCAACCATTAACCAAACTTACGAAGAAACTGATACCTTTTCACTGGGGCCTGGATCAAAAGAGAGCATTTGCCGAATTGAAGGAAGCATTTTCAACAGCACCAGTTCTAGCACACTTCGATTACGAAAAGGAAATCGTCCTGGAAACCGACGCATCGAGTTATCTATCTGTGGGAGTATTATCACAGTACGACGATCAGGGAGTCCTCCATCCAGTGGCATTCATTTCAAAGAAACATACACCAGCGGAAGAAAATTACGAAATCTATGATCAAGAGCTGGGAGCCATCGTTCAAAGTCTGGAACAGTGGAGACCCGAATGCGAAGGGTCAGTATATTCTATTCAAATACTGACAGATCACAAGAATCTCGAATACTTCATGACATCAAAGCTGCTCAACAGAAGGCAAACAAGATGGTCGGAATTCCTATCAAGATTCAAGTTCAAGATCATTTACCGTCCAGGAAAACAGGGTCAGAAGCCCGATGCACTCACCACAATGCCAGGAGACATTCCTCCGAAGGGGGGGGCAGAAAAAACCCAACAAATCGTGCTGAAGACGGAAAATCTTGATCAAAGAATACAAAAGGGATTGGTGGTAGCGTTTGCGGAAGTAGTGAATCGAGAAGCAGAAGAAGTTAGCTCAGAAGAGTTGTGGAATTGGATTCAAAGGGTGTGCAAGGACTGCCCGTATGACAGCAGCGAAGGACTGTGTGCCAACGCCACGGAAATTATCAGCGAAGAAATTTCGAAGAAACTTCAGTTGATAAAGAATCATCACGATATACCAGCAGCAGGACACCCAGGACGAGCAAAAACCTTCGAACTCCTGAAAAGAAGTCATCAGTGGCCAGGTATGAGGAAGGACGTGGACAGGTATGTGCGAAACTGCCACGTATGTCAACGCAGCAAAGCAATCCACCAGAAAATCCACGGATGGCTCAAACCACTGGAAATACCGCAACAACCGTGAAAGGATCTGAGTATGGATTTTGTGGTGGGACTACCAGAGAGCGAGGGGTACAACACCATATGGGTAGTGGTCGATAGGTTGTTAAAAATGAAACAATTAGTACCATGTCGGGACGATACAGACGGCAAGAAGCTGGGCGAGATGTTTATACGAGAAGTATTCAAGTTACATGGCTTACCAGACACCATAGTATCAGACAGAGGACCCCAATTTGCGTCAGAGTTCTGGAGACATGTTTGTGAAAGACTCGGAATCGAACGAAGACTGTCAACCACGTTTCATCCGCAGACAGATGGACAAACAGAACGAATGAACGCCGTTATGGAACAGTACCTCAGGGCCTTCGTCAATTATCAACAGAACGACTGGACACAGTGGCTACCAATGGCAGAATTCGTGTCGAACAATCATGCCTCGGAAACAACAGGATGCTCACCATTTTTTGACAATTACGGATTTCATCCAAGAATGACCTGTAGTCAACATCCAGTTCAGAATGGAAACGATATCAGGGAAGTAAACACAAACACCCTCTTTCAGAAAATGAACGATATCTTCCAACAGATGAAGGCTGAGATGACTTGAGCACAAGATATCCAAGCGGAACAAGCGGACAAGCATCAACGAGAGGGAGGGCAGATGAAGTTTGGGGACCGAGTCTGGATGGACGCCAGGAATATTACAACACAACGACCCAGCAAGAAACTTGACCGGAAACGCCTGGGACCCTTCAAGAGTACGGAGGTCATCAGTTCATGGGCCTATCGGTTACAGTTACCCAAGGATCTCCACATTCATCCAGTACAACCAATATCCCGCTTGACCAAAGTATCGGAAGATCCCTTGCCAGGGCAAATTGAATCAGCACCACCTGCAGTTATTGTGGACGGAGAAGAAGAATACGAAGTGCTACGCATCGACGACTCGAGGGTGTTTCGACGACAGTTGCAGTACCTAGTCAAGTGGAAAGGCTATGACAAACAAAGCTGGGAACCGGCAATCGGTGTGGACGGACTTCAAGCAATCGATGTATTCCACAAAGAACAACCTGGCACACCTGGATCAACAGCCTTGTAGGAACTTGGCCTGTGGAAGGGGGAGCTACTGTCACGGTTGTGTCAAGTGAGGATCGAGGGAGGAGTATGGATCGATGATTGGGATATAGGAATACGAAGGGAATCAGGTTTTGTTGGTTGGAATCAGGTTTTGTTGGAAAGAATCAGGTTTTGTTGGTTGGAATTAGGTTTTGTTGGAAAGAATCAGCTTTCGTTGGTTGGAATCAGGTTTTGTTGGTTGCGTTGTAATTATGGCGTGATGGTTATGGCGTAGGCTGCGGACTGAAAGGGTTGCGTACATTGTTGGGTGGAGTTAGGATTTATTTTGGAACGAGTGAGCAAAGGTGACGACGATCGCGTTAACTGTATATAAGGATGCTGATTCGCGGAGGATAGGTTCTTTCTTCACTCGTTCTCTTGTCTATAAAACAATCAATAGCTTCGGCACCAACCTTTGTTCACTTCTGTGATTCCGGATTTCGAGTCTCTAGTTTGTCACGCAGTACCCACGATCACTGCACCCTCACGTTTGGTTTCTATAACCCCTAGAACTCCGAGTCTTGAACCCTTGACATAACCCAAACTATGAATATCAAGTCAATATTGTCAAAGATTCAGGGCTGGGTATCGTTGGTTTAGGGCTTGGGGTTCTAAGAGTTATTCAATCTGAAGGCCAGAGGTCTCAAGAATTAGGAATAGCCTGTAGCTAAGGAAACGACAACTGTTTACAAGAGACTGGATACAGAATCACTGAGTGCGAAAGAAGTGATGGCCAAAGCTAATTGATTGATAGATACACGAGAGACGGAGTGAATCAAGAAACTTATCTTCCACCAAATGGCTGGTTTATGTACAGTTATTCACTCATTCCATAATATCTCTGAACTCCTGTTTTCTTGGTACATTGCTTTTGCATGATTCCATCATTTCGTATTGGAAACCTGATATTGTACTTTAGTCTTTATTCAAAACCTGATTTCATACTCATCATACTTTAGTCTGTGTTTGAGATTTGATTTCATTCTCGTTGTGCTTTAGCCTCTGTTTGAAACCTGATTTCATTCTCATTATGCTTTATCTTTGATATTAATTACTTATCATCACCCCACTATCAATTGTCACTCAGCAGGACTGTAACAGTAGTTCCCCCTCTCCAATGCCGAGAACCTACGAGGTTCATGACCCAGGCTTGCCAGGTTGTTCAGTGTGAACATTGTCGATTGTGTTTTGTCCATCTATGTTGCATACCAGCTCCCAGCTGCACTCGTCATGGCCCCTCTATCTTCCAAATACTGCAGCTGCCTCCGGAACAGCCTGGAATCGTCTATCCTCTCAACTTCGTCGTCCTCTTCTCAATCCACTATCATCGGTGGTGGTGGTGCTTGCTTTGATTTGGGAAAGGATCTTGAGGGGCCTTCTCGAATCTGGATATCGGTTGAATATCGTAAATGTCTAGTTCACTTGGTAGTTTAACTCTATAGGTCAATGGACTGATGACCTCCATAATTTCATAGGGTGCAATACATTTCCAGTCCAGTTTCTTAATGGGTCTGGCTGTCAATATATTTCGTACATCCAGCCATACCTGATCGCTGACTTCCAATCATATAGCAACCCTGCAAGATATGTTGACCTTTTTGGACTGTATGGCCTGGACTCTTTTCATTTCTGCTCTGAGTTCGCTGAAGAGTTGCTCCATCCATTGGGCTATCTGCTGGGCGTTTACCTTGCAAATATTATTCTGGTCGTTGAGTAATTGTTGGCCGAAGGTCATTCATGGATGAAAGCCGTAGTTGCCAAGAAATGCAGAGCAATTGGTCGTCTGAAAGGTATGATTGTTAGCTGCAAACTCCGCCAATGATAGCCACCTGACCCAATTGTGCTGTTGATAATTAACGAAGTTCAAGAGGTACAGTTCCATCACCCCATTGATTTTTTCAGTTTGGCCATCCCTCTGTGGATGAAATGCAGTTGACAGTCTTTGTTCGATTCCCAATTTTTTGTCGACCTGTTTGAAGATGTCTGAGGCGAATTCCGGTCCTCGATCAGACACTATTTTTTTGGGCAGTTTGTGTAGTCTAAATATGTCTTTCATGTACATTTCTCCCAGCTTATTTCCATCTACTTTGTCAGTACAGGGTACCAGGTGTCGCATCTTTATCGGGTGATTGACCACCACCCAGAATGCGTTGAACCCTTCGCTTGCTAGTAGTCCGACTACAAAGTCCTTGCTCAAATTCTTTCATGGTTGCTTCGGTATTTCTAATGGCTGTAACAAGCCATGAGTCATTCTATGGGTTGCCTTGTAGCGCAGGTAGGTGCGGCAATTTCATACGTAGCAGTCTACTTTCTTCCTCATCCGGTTCCAGCAATGGATTTGGCTTAGCAGGTCGTAAGTTTTTGCTCATCCTGGGTGTCCCACAACCTGAAAAGCATGGCATTCCAGAATTCACGTGAGTATGTCCTCAGCTGATGGTAGAATTTGTGTTTCAGTGATTTCCAGCGACTGAGCCTTATGCGTACATATTCCTCCGCTACTGTTGTATGGACAATGTTGACATACATGTTGTATCCAGTTCTATAACTGTTTAGAGCTTACGGAGTCATTATCAAGGTTGACTGTTTCCACAAATACCATGATTGACCTTTTGCATATCTTCTTGTCAAGGTTTTCCATTTTTAATATGATTTGCTCCGTTTTTTCGGCCCCTTCCTTCAGAGGAATCTCTCCTGGCATACTTGTAAGTGCATCAAGTTATTAACCTTGCGTTCTTGGCCGGTAAACTATCTTGAATTTAAACCTCAACAGAAATGCGGACCATATGGTTGTCCTTCAATTTAACTGTTTCGATGTCATGATGTACTCCAGATTCTTGTAATCTGTAAGAATCTTCATCAGATGTGCCGAACCATCGCACTCAAGTCTCCATTGTTCCAGGCTTTTGACTATTGCACCTAATTCATGATCGTAGATTTCATAATTTTCTTTGGTGGGCGAGTGTTCTCCAGAGATGAGGGCCACTGGGTGTAGCACTCCTTGGTTGTTATACTGAGAGAAGACTGCTGCAGATGAATAATTTGAGGCGTCGATTTTGAGAACTATCAGTTTTTCATAATCAAAATGGGCTGGAACCGGTATTGTTGCCAAAGTCCTTTCAAGTTCTGCAAACGCATTTTCTAGATCTGGTTCCCAGCAGAATGGTTCCAACTTTTGTGTGAGTTTTGTTGATAGTTGCACTACCTTGCTATGATTCCGTATGAACCATCAGTAATATTTAGCAAAGGCTGGTAAGGCTTCGACTTCCAAGGGATTCGCCAGTGCATCGCGGATTTCCACTGCTGGAACTTTCTCCGGATCCATTCTGATTCGATTTACTCCAACAATTACTCCTAGATATTTGACATCTTTCGTATGAAACTTGCACTTCTCTGCGTTTAGATAGAGGCCGGCTTTGTTAAGTAATGTCATTATTGCTCTGACGTGCTCTTTATGATCCTCCAGATTATTGCTATAAATGAGGATGTTGTCCAGAAATGCTCTGCAGAAGATGTCCAAAAAGAGATGTAGTGTATGATTAATAAATTCTTGAAAAGATGCTGGCGCATTGATAAGTCCAAAGGGCATAACTCACAATCCAAAAAGTCCATATTGAGTTCTGAAAGCTGTGTTCCATTCGTCTCCTTTTGAAATTCGGATCATATTCTACGTGTCGCGGATGTCCAACTTGGTGTCATAATAGGCTTTGGACAGTCTTAACAAGGTTCCTTGAATTAATGGCAGGGGGCATTGGATTTTTATCATTCTTTCATTTAACTCCCAATTGTCGACGCAGAGTCTCAGACCTCCTCCTGGCTTTAGAGCAAAAAGTACCAGGGCTCTGCAGGGCGATGAAGACAATTGAATGAATCCCTTGGCCAAGTTCTTCTCAATCCATTCCATTAGGACTTGCAACTCTTCTCGTGACAGGCTGGAAATAGGTCCAAACAGTGGTGTAAAGCCTTTCAGTAACAGAATCTTGTGATTATAGAATTGGTGCGGTGATAGCGTTTCAGTGATTTCTTTGTTGAATAGGGATAGAAACTTATGGTGATCCTTGGGGATGATTTCTTGGAGGGACATTTCTTGTAGATCTTTTATTCCTGAGACCTTATTGATTTTGTACAGTATGATAGCATAAACCATGAGTTGCTCCCATTATATTCTTCTCACGAAGGTGATGCTGCTACTGCACAGATGTCCAATTTTGGTCTTTCCTAATCTGCTGCTTTTGTCTCCATGTGATTGCCCCATATCCATATGCTCGAATCCTGTTGGCAATGCCATTGATAGCAGCTGCTGTCAAAGCTGATCCTTTGGGCATGGAATTTCAATGTTATATTGTGAAGTTGCAACTATGGCAATCCTAGTATGATCGGATGCATCAGCAAAAACACATTTGAAATTTTGAGGTTTACGAGGTTTTGGCCGGGTTTCCGAGGTTTCTAAAATTGGCTTGTACGATAATTACTCAAATGACCTTTCTGAAAGATTGTTGACGTCGCTGAGGCATGCGATTATGCGGCTTCATCGCTGAAGTCTCTCTATGAACAGAGAGATCTGTTCATTGCCATGCAACTTTGTCAACTCATTTTGACGTTTTTGGACTTCCCAATCGAGTTTTCGCTTCATACTTAAATTTCGATTTCACGATATCTACATTATTTTTGTTTCACAAAATCTGTTTCATGACAATTTCTTCGCATTTAAACAAATAGACAACGCGTTGCACCACGTAGTTCAATTATACAATCGTAAAATATTAATCTGCTTTCGAATCTTAGATAATAAACAAAGATTTTTCCAAATACATCTGGCCCCATAAGCACGTTCTGCACTCGTCACGTCAAGGAATCTACTAGTCATAAAACGAGTTGTACGCGTTCAAATCAATTTTGTTATTCACAAACCATTTATTGTTATTGTCAGCAATGTCATATAGAATGAGATGGGCAGCTCGTTCAATCAATCTGAAAGGTACAACGTAGCGCGATCGAATGCAGAAGTTTGGCCTTCGTCGAGTGGAATCATCCTCCTGAGGTTTTTCCTGCACCGTCAACAGGCCGGAAAGTTGACGGATCAGACCTGGTATTAAAGTAGTGCCCAGTGCAAAAGGAGTAACGACCCCGAACTTGCTCTCCTGAGCGAGGAATAGACAGTTTAAACGTGCTGGTATTCTTCCCCGAGTGGATGCAAGGTTTCCTGCCACATACTGATTTGGCCGAAGAAATACATGGTCATTTCGTGCCCACTTGAACTTCCGCGACGGTTCAGTGCCTGTGCATCGTATGACGTGTACATCGTCTTCATCTCCTGGGAAGTTCGCATCCGGTAGAGCAGCAGCAGTGTAGCGAGTATATGTCGCCTCGCCCAGGCGAGCAAATGCTTCGACATTGTCAATAAAAATTGGGATATCGCTGAAGTGTTTGAAACTTCATGCGATGAGCGATTGATGCCATCCTTTAGGTAATCCACACCATGCAGCGAGCACAGAAAGAGTCTTGAGGTCTGTACGAATGCCCTTCAGCTTTCGAACCACAGGCAGTTGGTTTGGAGTTGTATTATCGCCCAGACGAAGCATCTGCACGTGGTGATTGAGGTTTCGGAATGTGAAGAAGTCTCATCATGTGTTTGTACGCAGAATCTGCTCGGTCACCTCGTTTCTATTCGATATACGGTAAGCAGCCTTTATGTCCATCATGGCATGCTCCGGAAGTTTGGAGCTAACATTTCATAGGTGGCCAAGCTGGCGAATATGATGAGAGAAGTCAGTTAGGAGATGCATTTTGACGAAGTTGAAATCAGATCCCTCACTGAGATTTGCTTAAACTTCGAACTCAATAGTTTGCCTATCTTGCTCGATACGACGCGTCTTCGGTGCGTTCGACAGTGATCTCCAGCCTGGTTCCAATTCTCTTTCCAATCTCAAAACTTCTGATAGTTGTTTCATCAACGCCTCTGCAACCTTTTTCTTAGACTTTATTGCGTGGAAGCAAGCGAATACTTTTTTTGAGCGGTGAAAATTTGCAAGATAACCTTCCATATATCCGATGGTTGCGTCAGTGTGATTGTGGTACTTTGTCATGAGATGGAAATAAATTAAGCTTTTAACGCAAGGTATGGCATCTCTAGATGGTTGCCGTTGTTCAAAGCTTGGTTCCAATGGACTCGATACAAAGAGTGGCAGAAGCGTTCGACCAGACATCCTCATCTCCTTGCCTTTCCATTGTGTTACTGCAGTATATGGCTTTGTGAATGGTACAAATCCTGGGTATGGTGACATTTGATAACAAATCGGGTTAAATCGGTCCATTCGATTGTGATTTTTAAGAAATGGAATTACGTAATCCATCAGATGCATCAAGATGCCGAGGTAGATGGTGTGAAGCACGTCCGGTACTAAGAGACTCACCCAATTGAGTGACTTAAGTGCCCAGCAGAGTCCTTTCGTGTGCCGAACGCCTCGATCGTCCAAGTATTGGTGGGCAGCATCTCTTGTTGATCGAGCGACATCTGTGTCGGCTGTGGTAATCAATTTCAGGAAGTAGTCAGCAAAGTTCCTCTGAGGTGCAGGTGAAGAAGCTACGCTACCGAACGAAGCCTTTGGTGCTTCACAAACGTGACAATGTCCGGATTGAATTGTGTGGAGGTTTATATTGTCTGAATAGTCAGCCGTGCATGAACATATGACGGGAAAGCACAATCGTGTATATCCATCTGAGCATAACATATGCCTGACATGCTCGGATACTTTGTCCAGACAAGTAAATATTAGCTCGAAGATGCTTCGTAGAACCTCTCGATTACAGTCCTATTGCTGTTTCAATGCCTGGGTTTTGCCAGATCCTTCAAAAGAATGCTTCGGTGGAACCAGAAGAAATACTATCATGACGCAGCACTTGTTTGTTGGCTTGCATCGTTCAGATGACCGTATGTTATCCAAGCTCAGGTATACAAGCCATTCCTTCTTGTCGCCAGAATAATTGGTGAGGTGAGTCTGATCAGAGCTACCAAAAATTGGAATTATAGTGCTGCCGACAGGTTTTGAATTCTTCAAATGCTTCGTCATTTTGGATGCGAAAGCTATGTGTCTGAAAGAGAAGAATGAAGTACACACCTGTTAATTCCACCACCAGTCTCCCGTATGGACTTCAGAGTAGATTCATTCATCCACCTCATTATACTCCATTTTCGGTGCGTATGTCATATGGTCTTGATAAGCCGGTTGTCGGAGGAGAAACTCAATTCAAGTTATTGGGTCGCGATAAAAGCATCGGGTGTACGAAGGAAGGCCTCCTGCATTCGAACGTGTGAAAGACACCTTGACGGTTTTCCATGTTTGCATTCCGAGGTCATAGGTCATGTCATTGATTCTTTTGCAGAGTAGGTGGGAAGAAGTAAAAGATTGGTGGGCATCAAGTTCCAAAAGGCTATCAACTACAGTCTTGGTGATTCGGTTTCTAACTACCCATTCGGCGAATCGATACTGCCTCTCACTTGAGAAAGAGCTCCAACCTGTAGATTCCTCGTCTAGTAGAAGAAACGGACCGTCAAATGGCTTTCCATGTTGCTTAGTATTTAGCCCATCAGATTGAAGTTCTGTTGAATGGGAAGCTGATTGCTGCACCGCTTCGGTCCACAGTTGATCGTGTTCTGTGTCGCTTGAGGCGGATCCTGCATCGGAAGCATTAGGCTTCTTGTCCTCGTCAAAGTCAATCTTGGGCTGATCTTGCTCTGGTATAAGAATAAATCCATCTTCAAAGATGTAGCCCTCATCTGGAAGCGTATTTCGCATGATTGTTCCGACTGTTTCTCTGTGAACATTTTGAAGATGTGTAAAGAAGGACTTTGGATAGAGGTATGCTCGGCCACAGAACATGCACGTGATTCGGGAATTCATGATATCAATGAGGCTTCAGAGGCTGAATAAAAGGATTCTGTTTCTAGTCGAAGAATTGACTCGGTCAAATGATAGCATCGTACGTAAGACAAATTGATTGCATTATGTAATTTTTAACCTCAGGTCTAGTTGCTTTCTTTTTCTCAGGGGTCCGATCGCAGAAAACTTTACGAACCTACGGACTCCCTACAAACCACAATATTCAGACGACAATATCACTTGAGCGGATTCACAGTGTTGAAAGAGGGTAAGAGAGCAAGATTCTGCTCGTCCGGGCGAATAAATATCTACCTCATATGCATCTCTTCTGATGCTTACTTCAAAAGAAAGCACGATGGTAAGTTATATACCATATAGTCAAGTGAAGCGGAGCATCTACTATCATCAGGCCGAACTACGTTATTGGTCTAGAATACAAGGGCGAGTAACCCAAGAAATGTGAACCTGATCATACGAGTATCTTGAGCATCGTGACGGGTAACTCACTCCTTACCAAACTCTTCTTCGAGTACCCATAATCCTTGAAGCCATTCAACTAGAAGTAAGATATCATAATACAAGAGCCGTTGAAGAAGAAGCATGGTAGGTGTGGGGCGGCCAAACATATATATCTCCCATCTCTCCCCCGAAATAACTCCATATTCTCCAGCCTTCTCTTCCTACTCGTCATACTTTCTCTTAATGATACTTCCAATCGTTCTCCTTAGCCATAACATCCCTGCCCGAGCGCTGGAATCTCTTGTCTGACTCCACGATCAAATTTATATATCACAACTTCGTAAGTATTAGTTGCTCTTTCGAAGAACTAAGTTCCTCGTTTGAAAGATGGCTCCCAAGAACATTAAACATTGGGCCAAGGCTAGGGGGATACAGGATGCTGAGTGGGTTGCGGAGACACTTGCTGTTGGAGGAACCGGTGCCAGTGCTGGGTGGAGAGATAATATAGTTAGGTCTCAAATCAGAGCCTATGGCCTTGCAAAAGGAATCGATGGTAAGAAAGGCACGGGGGACAAAAAATGGACGGACTTCCTTGAATATCTCGTGCAAATGATTGAGGAATTGACTCCGCACATGGCAAAATTCCAGTGTTTTAAGAAAGTCGCGCAGACTGACGATATCGTACAATTCATGGCTGCCCTTGACTAGTTCACCCAGGAGGCTCTTTGATCGGCCCAAGTGGCAGGCCTCCTTGAATCGTCTAAAAAGTCAAAGAAACGGCCCGTTGAAAATTGTATGAAATCTCATCACTCTTTGTGATCTTGCTAACATGCAGTCAGCTGATGATGACGATGAATCGGACTCGCCAACCAAGCAAAAGCGCCGACGAGCCGCAGGGATGGTTCCAGCACCAGAAAGTTCTTCACCGATTGCAATTACGGTTGCATACGTTTTCCCCCAGATGGCCGGGCAGCAAGAAGGTCAGAGTTTCACCTATAAGTGGCCTGGGGAGGACGATTCCCTCGTCATCACAATGAATTCCTTGGCTTCGTTGACGTCCATGAGTGACCTGACGCAGTCACTGGTATATTTGATCCCCGATTCAACAAGAACAATTCAAGCCATCTGGTCAGTTACGGTAGACGATGACAGAGTTTTGAAGGCTGCAAGGAAGGACAAGGTGGTAACTCTTTATGGCGACCAAGCATTGAGTGGGTGGCTCGCTCGGGCGAGCCATTCAACTGATCCGCTCCTATATTGTGTGTACCATCGCAACCCACCAGATTCTGCACGGTCTGATTCACCGATCCCAGGCAATTGTCCCTCTTTTGACCGATCGGCACTTTTTCCTGAGGCTCCAGATATCCCTGTGTACGACATTGACGAAGAGAAAGATTTTGAGGATAGTGCATCTAAGAAGAAGCCATGATCTGTCTCATGGAGCCGGGCGAGCCTGGAACAGAGGGAGATTATCGTCCAAAAGCGTATCATACGCCAGCAGCAGATGCTGCAATGTATTCGGGCAAAGGCTGTTGGATTTTATACTGACAGGGCAAATACTGATGTTGATGAGTTGGAGGTTACCTGGCTCAATGATAATCCCTACATTATAAATCCTCCGTTGCCAGGAACAATTGCTCTGCCAAAGAAAAAGTAGGTCGCTTGTTTCAACGAGTGGATTACATGTAGGGAACTATTTCTGACTGGTCTGAATGACAGTGGTCGCGATAACAAATAAGATGGATTTTTTGGTTGCGTTTTTGGTCACATTTTTAGTTTTGTTCTTGGTCCTGTTATTGCTTTTGTGTCAGTTGGTATTTCATGTCAGAATTAATGGTTCCTTCAGTTCAACACGGGAATTCTGTAATTACACAATGTTTTCAATCATTTGATGCTCATGCTATTTTTTATACAATTGATGAAGATTCGCATCATTTGGAGGTTTTGATATTGAGCTATTTTTATCCATGCGCATAACTGGCCGTCCATGTCTTGGCTGGAAGTAAGCAACCTGAATGGTCAACTAGATAAGTGCGAACGTTAAATAGTTTTTGTACAAGTGCAATAGCACACCACTGAATACACCTACAGAATATGATTGATATGTGAATGGAGAAGTTCTTCGCTGTGACGAGTGTATTCTTGGACTTATCAAAGACATCATGCGTACCAAATGCTAAGCCATTCCTCATGGGGGAATGCAACTACACAATGATTTGCGGCTGACCGAGTGGTTTCGGCGTTGGTGGACCGATATCATCTAATCAACCAATGGATACCATGCGCTACATTCTGGTTACCGGAGCTCCACGTCAACTGGCTCACTGACTACCTATTTAGTACTAAGTGATTATATCATTTCGAATATATTCTTGGCCAGTTTAGAGGGAAATGAGATTACAAAAGCCGCTGTGTTGACAAGAGTATTCTAAAGCGCAACGAGCGAGTTCTTCGTTCTTTCAGTCTATGCCTTTACCCCAGATTTATCACTTCATCCTGGCACTTTCCTCACCCCTTATTCATGCTCTCTTATAATGGCTGAGAACTTCACCGCTTTGTCATAGCAAGTGGAACCTGTACAACGACGAAGATACTTAGGACGACCATCCTCACCTCAGCCCCGTCGTTGCCCCAGAAGAATCCATCACGATGACGATGAGTACGAATTCCTCGAATATTCAACCACAGTCAATCTTCCACCTTCCCCTCCGCCTCCTCCTCCACCATCAACTAAACGTCGGAGAGTAGAGATCCCGAATCCGTACAAAGAATCGCCCCATCGCAATGAAGATAGCCCGCGCATCGTCACATATTTGGCACCTTCAACATCATCTCTAGGGAAATGACCTTCACAGGTGCATCCGACTCCACCCGCACAGGTGCCAAATCGTGCCAATGTACTAATAGTCCAGACCAAGTGGAGAAGGGAGCTCTCACAAGGGCAACTAGCAAGCGTAAAGTAATTGACCCCTGTCCGAACAAGTAATTTACTTCACATAATGCTGATGTTTTTGACTTAGAAGTGCTTTCCTGCGGAGTATAGTAAGCTTGCACACCAGGTGGCTAAGTTTCTCAGAGAAGTCATGACATATGAACCTATGATTGATGAAATCACAGGGATTCTTGCAGGCTCTGAATTCACCGACCAATCGAGCATTCTCGGCATCCCAGGCAGGATTCTTGACGTGATGAAGAATACAATCATCCACTTCACATTTTTCAAGGATCCATTCGCTGGGCCGGCAACATGAACAGCACAGCTACATGTCTGGTGGCACGAAGGCTTGAAGAGTATTATCCCAAGGGATGTTTGGATGGAGTCTATGCAAAGATGGTTGGCAAGAGTCAGTGCTTCGTTCAAACGCCTTGGTTCTTTACTGACAAACAGTGCTTGGCCAAAATCACTACGGTTCGTAGTACATTGGCCCATGAGGCAAAACAGAGTATTCAGTTACTGTATGAGCTGATTATTATGCCGGAGACGGAGGGGTTGAGGAAAGTGGGCCGGCTTATGGAGAAGGATAGGTTCACCTGTCCCCGTACGGGTCGCGATGCATGTTGCCCTTCATTTGACGCATAATTTACTCTACTGATGGCTGATATGTCATTAGGACTTTCGCTTCCGATTCGCCGCTTCTGAAATAACGAAGCTTATCCACAGCACCTACTTCGGTGGGACCAGACAACTTGGAATTACCGATAGGAAGATGATCAGAATGATCAACCTGACCTTTGTTATCCTCACTGTGACGGTGCTCTGGCATGCTCTGTCAGCCTATAACACTGGAACCTATATACTTCCTCGAGACTTCTCACCTACTTCCCCGGCTGCATGTATGTATCATTTCAATTGTACGAGTGAGTCTAACATGTGTTTGGCAGTGGCTTTCAATCTTCTGGAAGATGACTTCCTGTCTTCATCGGCAGTAGTGCAAGCGAAAAAGATCTCCAATATACAAGTGGCAATTCGCACGAAGTGGAAAGAGTGCAGGTGTGGAGACGACATCCCGATCATCGGCTGGAATGACCAGGCCAATCACGACAAGGATTTCCTCACTTTTATTCCCGAGGACCTTGCTGCCACTGACCAGGAGTTCGCACGCATACACGAGCGCACGGTGCTGGCTGAGTATTTACTCTGTCAGCAGTTAGAGACCACTCCGAATATAAGTTTCGCTGACATCAATGCAAGTGACACTGATACTGTGGTGAACGATGAGAATACTTCTCCGGACGATCAGGATATGCTTCCCGAGGACAACATTGATCCTTCACTTGCCGATGACCAGGTTTGATAGCTGCTGTTGCAGTTGCTGTTGCAGTTGCAGTTGCTGTTGCTGTTGCTGTGGCTGTGGCTGTTGCTGGTGCTGAATTTCTCTTGTTATTGTTGTTCCTGCTTGTATCGGCGTGTAATCAGCTTGTTATTTCGCTGTCGCTGCTGCTGTTGGTGCTGCTGTTTCTGGTGCTGCTGTTGCTGGTGCTGAATTTCCCTTATTGTCGTTCCTGTTCATGTCAATGCATAATCTGCATGTTTGTATTGTTGAAACTGCTGCTGTTGATGTTGATGCTGCTGTTGCTGGTGCTGAATTTCTCTTGTTATTGCTCATGTTGACGTGCAATCTACTTGTTATTTTGCCTTCGCTGCTGCTGCTTTTTCTTTTGTTATTCCTGTTCCTACTCGTATCGACGCGTAATCTGCTTGTTATTGGGGCTACTGTTCTCGGAGGATTTTAATGGGGTTAAATTGAATCGAAGCATTTGGATTTTGGCAATCTTGAGAATTATCGTATTGTGAGAAACTAAGGCTTCAATAGAGCAGATGCTACGCATCACAATGAGAAGCACAAGCATTTCAAGAGCTATAAGCTTGGTATTCACATTCGTATGCCCGAGCTTGTAAAGCGTGCCAATATTATTATCGCTGTTGACACTGGCAAGAATGGAGAGATGAAGTGTTGAACGTACACTTCAGAATTACAACCCCCATTGCAAGAGGTTAACAGCGTTGGTGATGGTTGATGAATGCTTCGTGACGAGTAACGGAAGCTTTTGTATGAACAGAATCTTCAATGAGAAATAGACAAGAATGGTAGTGTTATTGGAGATATTTGGTGTTGATGATGAGTTGGTGAATGCTTTATGAAGAGTTGGCAAAGATCGCGACAATGGATCCAGGTTTATGAAGATGTGGTGAATTTGTTATGAATGCTTGACAATGTGTGCGATTGAGCGTGTTGCTCGCCCAGAGTTTTTGGCACTCAAATTCAAACATTTCATTGTAAAGCTCGACAACATCAGAGGGCTTGGCAACATACTTTTGGTTTTTCCTGATGTGATGCCCCA
Organism: Trichophaea hybrida; assembly: GCA_015178995.1. Classification (NCBI taxonomy): domain Eukaryota; kingdom Fungi; phylum Ascomycota; class Pezizomycetes; order Pezizales; family Pyronemataceae; genus Trichophaea; species Trichophaea hybrida. The sequence goes on along the minus strand of WHVE01000641.1, from coordinate 56,034 downwards.
ACTATTTCACGAACACTGGAAGAGGCTCCTGTTGTGACTGTATTTTTCTGTTTAACATGGCCATGGTCGTAATGGTTCCTGATTCAATGGGCCTTCCTTTGATACACTCTAACTTGCTTGACTCTCATAATTCCTTCTCTTCCAATTGGTAATGGCGAACAAAATCTTCATCCACAAGTGCTATTCCTGTGGCATTACAGTCAATGAATGCATGCTTATCAATTAACCTGTCGCGAATTTTCAGGGTACATTGCACAACAAGAAGCTTGCTTTCAATGAAAAACTCCTTAAATTTTGTGGTACTGATCGAAAACTGTGGAATTCCATTATCAGCCTTAGCAACTGTAGGCCCAGAAAATTTGTGCCCAGGGCAATGGCCATCCTTAGTGCACTGGCTTCACCTTTTCCCGACTCGACTTCCTGCTCCACTTCATTTTCTGAACCCTAAATAATATTACCACTACCTGTTCTGATACTGTGTTCAACTTTGTTGGGCACACTGCCGTGAAGTACCTGCTATCCCTGTAGTACCTACAAAGTCCTCCTTCCCTTCGCCACTTGCATTCTTCCTGAATAATTTCCTTTCCTTTGAATGTTGAGAGATCCATTGGAGTGGGACCATAATATCTGCCACGGTTCCTGCAGATGCAGTTTCCAGGGTCGATGGAGCGGATGTGCTGTTGGTTATGATTTCGGATTTCTTGTTTCCCACTGTTCATCTGGCTCATATTTTTCAGCAGTTCGACCGCAGATCTGTGCATCTCACTTTCATCAGAAGATAATGAATTCTGCAACATCTGCAGGCATGCTGTCGTATTGTAGTGAATCTTTCAATTCTTCAGATAAGTTCTGTCTTAGTATGTTCACTTGCACTGCTGCGTTTCAGTCAATATTGGACACCCATCTTTGAAGTTCAACATAATACTGAGGGAATTTTGGGTCTTTTAGTCGAAGCTTGAGGAGTTCTCAATTGGTGGTGGCTCGCATGTTGTTATCCCCAAAGGCAAGCTGCAACAGGTCCAACAATTGTTCCAATGATGGGAGGCCGAGGTTATGAGTAATTCTGCTGATGGATGGCTGGATCTGATTTAATGCTATGCCTTCCCATGTGTTTGCTGCATATCGCATTTTGGATTGCTCATCAAAAAATTGTGTTGGTTTATCTGCAATTTTCCTTGGCAATTATGCCATCCATCCTCAGGGTGCTCTCATATCTGTTCCTGAAAATTGCAGAATTTCTCTGCCCGTATGCCCTGTATTTCTGCCACCATTACCACTATTTCCCATGAGCATAAGCACTCTTCTGACCTGATCCCAATATTTCTTTCTTTCTTCTTTACAGATCCTCAACTGTTCATTTGATTTCTCAAATTCCTGACTGAGATTTTCTGTCCCTGCTGGTGCTCTGGTTGCAAGTCGTTGTTCTAGATCGGTGATCTTTGTTTGCAAGTCACCATGTGTACAGATGGCTGCTCTTGCTTCCAAGTTCTTCACTTTTTGTTGTATTAATGCCAACTCTTGGTCTGTGTCCTTCTTGCTTTCAAGTAGGTTTTTCCTTCTGCCATTAACCCCACGATCTTCTCTGCCTGTATTGTGATTTTGTGGTTTAGTTGACTCATCTGTTTTTCAATGTCGGAGGGAGGTGCTCCTGCTATTTGAGGGATGTAGACCTTCATTTTGTTGGCTGCTTTCAAAGTACTTATTGATTCAGGGTTGTGAAGTCTGTAATGATAATTTGGACATGACATCTTGGTCCACCCTTGTGATTTGGATGTGTTGTGGGCCATTGTTCTGGCTGCTGCTTAACATGATTGTTTGCATTTTCAAAAGGTGATTGATGTAAATAGTTATTGATATTAAAACTTGGCCCTGGTAGCAAACTTATCTCTTCAAGGCAATTGTCACGAATGTATTCCCACTGCCCATCTTTTTTCCAATTTATTCAGCAGTCATTGTTGCAAGGGATATCATTCTGGCAGCAAGACTCAGGATTTCCGCACATTAGCATGGTGGTAAATCACTGTCGGTCTTTTTCACCATGAAAAATGCGAATTTGCTTGTCGTTGGGCTATGTACCAAGTCAAGAGGCGTTCCAGATTGATCATCCCAAGTGAGCAGAGTATGCATTCTTGGTGCTCAATGCAATCGACAAAAGTATTGAATTCCTCAATGCCACTGTTGCAGGTAGATGTTAAGGCCCAATCCTGAATTGCTCGACAGTTGCAGTGGATGGTTGGGTTTGGATAATCGTGGACTAGGTCTCCTTCTTGTTCCGAACGGTAACAAAAATGAATACAGTCGCATGATCTTTTGTCCTTACTCATGCGTTCAAAAATGGCACTTGTTGCCAAAAATATCTGGATTTGTAGGTATTTGAAAGGTCCACAAACAAGATATACACATTTGTCTCAAGTAGGGTTATATGGCCAATCTATTTTCAAAATTGCCTGCTGATTTACAAATGTTGCAGGATGCATTGCAAGTGCGGTGACAAGAATAGCAGCCAAAATGATGAGGATAATGGCACCCAAAACCAAAATATAACTGCTAGAATTGAATATAGACTTGTTCCTCTGTTAATGAATCTGGGCTGGGTATCGATTGTTCAGGCCTTGAGGTTTTAAGTGTAATAAAGTCCGAAAGCTGGAGGGCTCAAGAATCAAGAATAGCCTGAAGCTGAAGAAACAAACACTGTACACAACAGAATCGATCCACAATCACCAAGTGTGAAAGAAGTGAAAGCCAAAGCTAATTGATTGTTTTATACATGAGGGAACGAGTGAAGAAAGAAATCTATCCTCTACCAAATACCTGGATTATATACAGTAATTCACTCATTCCATAATACCTCTGAACTCCTGCCTTTTTTGTACATCGCTTGTGCACGATTCCATTGTTTCCAGTTCGCAACCTGATTTCGTACATTAACCTTTGTTAAAATCTTGATTTCATACTTCTGGTGCTTTAGTCTGCGTTCGAGAGTTGATATCATTCTGGATGTGCTTTACCCTCCATTCGAAACGTGATTTTATTCTCGTCATACTTTTTCTTTCATATTATTCACCAATCATCACCCCACTATCGATCATCACTCAGCACAACCATGACATCTATGATGCATCAGGGGACATGGAGTCAACCCACTGGATGACTGGGGAGATGGAGTCAACCAACTGAAGGTGATGGGGGAATACAGAGTGAATCCAGAAAATAGATGAGGTCATGAAGTCAATCAAGGGACAGTATTTACAGGAGGGGACATAGAGTCAACCCAGAGGATAAATGGCGATACAGAGTCAACCCACAGACAGTGCATGCAGCAGGGAAAGTGAAGTTATCTCATGAATCGTTCTAGACTTGTTATGGTACTTGAGGTTGATGGGGACACAGAGTCAACCCAGAGGTGGATGGTGGTACAGAGTCGACCCAAGGGCAAAGTTGGGGACATGGAGTTAACCCATGGATATAGATAGGGAAATGAAGTCAATCCAAGGACAAAATGAAGGGATATTGAGTCAACCCAAGGGGGCAGGGGACACAGAAAAAACCCTAGGTGGCAGAGTATACAGAGTTGACTCTAGACGACAGGGGATACAGAGTCCACGCCAGGAGGTAGTGTTCACAGAATGGAATATACAGTCAACCCAAGTATTGTGATGGAGTAGATATAGTGCTTGAAATTTTCAGAGGAAAGGGGCTGGGCCTTGAAACGATTCACACTCTATGAAACTACTTGGTATTGATTGAATCCGAACCGGAAAGCGCCAGGCTCATACCTTGTTGATGCCAAATCACACAATTACTTACATTTGTTCTTTCTTTCTGATTTGCTTTCAACACCAATTGCCATCAAGTATATAGCCTTGACTTTGCTTTTTTCATTTGATTTTTGTTCCTCTCTAGTCATGTTATGTCTTATTATCATTAAGTATCCACTTGGCATTTGTGAGGTTGATAGCCATCGTCCAAACCATATGATCGTTATTATCTTATTTCTATTCAATTTGATATTTTTACTAATGAGTAATGCCAGTGGTCTTCTTATGTGAGACAATTACCTCGCTTCCATATAAATATCAAATTGTGCTGTATTTCAGTATTACTTTCTATCTGTTTCCAGATACAAGCTAATTATATGTTAGGTTAACAATATATTTTGGGAATCCGTTGTCTTTTACCATATGGTAAATTAAGATATGATTTTCTAACTTCAATTGGATTGCATTGTGTTGGGAATAGTATTTGTGATATTGTTATGAATGTTTATCATTGCTGTTACGGCTGAATTCTGGGATGATTTGGCTATTACTATTAATGATGTATATACTATTATAAATTATTACAACTTATTCAACTTATGGTATACTACAGTATATACATGGACGATTTTTAAATTTACTATATATATCAAGAATATATATCAAGTTTTTGTGAAATACTGGAGGATATTCATCAAAATGGTATTTGAGAATAGCAAATGCTTTTGACTGCAATTTTGGGGATTTTATATATTCTTGCTGAAATATACTTTCTATTATGGGGGTACTCGAATGTATACCTTGATCTGTATCACTTCATCCTCATTTGCGAGGTTTGTGCATTAATATTAAATATCAAAATAATGTAAAATGCTTCTAAAGTTTTGGTGTAATTCCAGGGATGCTTCTGGAGGCTTCCAGAGTATAGAAAGATAATGCGGAAGGCTGGAAAAAAAATAGCATAGTTTCAGACCCTGCTGGAGCTTTTACCAAACCTCCTGGAGGCTTCTGCAGCATCCAAAGGTATTCGGTAAGCATCTGGGAGAAATTGATGTAGTTTTGGACCCTCTTGAAGTTCTGTTATACCTAACATAATACCCTTGGAGCGGGGACACACACAATCACTCACTATGGAATAGGCAGTGAGTGGTTTCGGATGCCAGAGAGATACTTCTCGAACTGCAAAGCATACTGAATGGCAAAGTTCTCGCACAGCCAAGCATTATGGACAGCGATGCTTCTCAAACTGCAAAGTCTCTCCATAGTGAAGAAATCCACAGAATGCACCACTCTGGCTTGAGCAAAGCAAGAATAGAGTCGCTTCAAAACTGTGTATGCAACAAAACCTAGAGTGTACATCACTCCGAAAGTCTCTACAAAATGCAATCCAGACGCTGTACCGCACTGAACTACACAGCGAGAGCAACCTATTTTCCACACAACCAAACGTAGAGAATGCACCGCTTTTATCAACGCAGCTAGAGAAAGCTAATCTCTACACAACCAGATCTAGAGAAAGATACTCTCTACTCAACAACAGTTAAAAGCATACGCTGTGCTATACAACACATGTCACAGTTATGCTGAGTGACAATCGATTGTGGAGTGATGATTGGTAAATGATACAAACAATAATGCAGGATGTGAATGAAATCAGGTTTTGAAATGAGACTCAACACCTATGAGAATGAAATCAGATTTCACTGGAGATATGGAAATTGTGCAAAACAACTGTACAAAGCCAGCAGGAGATCGGATGTATTGTGGAACGAGAGAATTACTGTAAATGGATCAGGCATTCCGCAGTGGGTAAGTTGCTTTCTTTACTCGTTCCCTCATCTGTGGAACAATCAATCAGCTTCAGCTGTGACTGCAGTTACAGACGGTGATTCAAGATTGAGTCTTTTGCATACTGTCTGCATCTCCTCAGCAACAGGCTATCCTCTATTCTTTAGCCGTTCCAGCATTCGGTTTTTATTACCCCTAGAACCCTCAGTCCTGAACCTTCGATACCTGAGCCACAAACCCTTGACAAAAAAACGAGTCCAAAATTGATTCTATTGGTAATAATAACACTTTATGTGTCGATATCTCCACCATTCAGGCTGCTGTTATTGTTACTGCACCTGTAAGGTTTCCTGTGTCATTTTTCAATCCACAAGCAATTCCAAAAACAGTCCTGTAATCCACTCTGATTGGAAACCCCACTGTATATCTTGCTTGCAGACCTTTTGAAGACCTACAAATCCAGATATTTCCAGCAATCAGTGCCACTTCCAAATACATGGGCAAGGACAAAGACATCTGCAACTGTATTTATTTCTGTTATTGTTCAGAAGAATAAGCAGATCTGGATCACGATTATCCAAACCCAACCATCCACTCCAAATGTAGAGTAATGCAGGATTGGGTCATAACATTCACCTGTAACTGCGGTATGAAAGCATTCGATACTTTTTTTTCATTGCACTGAGGAACAAGACTGTATACTATGTATACTATGGACTATCAACCTCGAATACCTCTTGCCTTGGTACATAGCCTAATGACAAGCAAATACGCATTTGCTGTGTAAAAAAGATCGACTGTGATTCGCCATCAGACGTTAATGTGCTGGGATCCTAATCAATGTGTTTAGTGTGAAATTTCCTGTTGCAACAACTGCTGGATGTACTTGAAAATGATACCTGATGGCACATCCGTGAAGAGTGCCTTGAAGTAGCACACACTTTCCACTGGAGAATCAACAAATACTCACATCAATCACTATTTGAAGATTGCAAAGACGGAAGGCAGCTTCTCAGCACAAGTAGCTTGATATATACAGCTTTCCAGAATCATTCAAGAAATGATAGAGAGACAGATACTGGTGGATTCGACCAAGCGGAACCTGAAACAAGCCCTGGAAGCGGCAATGCAATGAAGAATACCTCAAGTCAACTACTACAGGTACCCCCATTCCAAGTTGAGAATCAAGTAAGCCGACAAAATGAACAAATCATCGTCCAAGTATGAACCATCAACAAAGTCCAACAAAGAAACTCTGCCATAAAGAAAGAAGGACAGGATCTCGCAGCAAACAAAGAGAAGACAGACCAAGAGCTGGCATGAACATGACAAAAAATCAAGGACTTGTATGCAAGTGTGCCAGTGTACATATATGGAGACCTGCAAGCCAACATCACAGATCGAGAACAATGATTGAAAATCAGCCCACCAGCAGGCATAGAAGAAAAGAAACAAGATCTAGGGAATACACAAGGACAGCTGAGGTTGATGGAAGAAGGAAGAAATGAATATTGGGATCCGGTCATGCGAGTATTAGTACTGGCAGAAACATCGGATGGTGGCAATGGTGGTAGGGGATACAATGGCAGTGAAATGCTCTGGTTCTCTGGAGCAGACCAAAGGGCACTTCTAGAATGGATAGCACAACTGGCCATGACAATTGCGGATGAACCAGATCAATTTTCAGGCGAAAAATCCAAATAAAGTATGTAGCAAATTGGAATGGAAGGCATGGCCAAGAATGAAGTTCAACCGTACATCGACAGGATAACCAGAGGTGTGAAGTCACAATCACTGGAATAATTTCTGGATCAATTACAGCTTGACATCAGAGATCAAAACATACAAGCTACTGCAATTGGAAACTCCTGAAGCTTGGACAAGATGACCAAGAGTTCTGTCAGTATTATGCAAAATTTCAATGATGGGTGCTGGATGTTGACTGGAACCAAGCAGTCTGAGTATACATTCCAAGACATCGCTTATCCAAAGAATTGAAAGATTCATCACAACATTGAAACATTTTGGAAGAACATATAGAATTTGTGAACTCTGCTGGAAGAGTGATTCACAGATCTGCACTGGAGCAGCCGTGAGGTCATCTGGAAGTTGGAAAGCAGGGTCAAAGAAATATGAAACCCCAAGCAACACCACACCTCCCCCAGAAACAGCACTAGCAGGCACTGTGGAAGAATATAACAGCCCTGCTGCGATGGATTTCTCGTCAGTCAAATGGCAGAAAATTGCTCGGGAACAACTTAAGCAGTAAGCAGAAGGAGGACTAGTGTTAGCAACAGTTCCGGGTTACCCGGCTGCGGTCCGGGTCTGGAAATGGATTGAACCTGAACTGGTCATACTTTCCGGTTCCAAACCCGGAACCGAACCGGCCAACCAGTGTGTTTTACAAGGTTTGGTTAGACCCACCGTGTCCAACCTCCGGGTTTCAAAAATGGGTTTCTGAGTATTATGCAAATGGAAAGTATTGCACATATGTCAATAAAGAGATAAATTTAATACTTCAATAACATTTCACACTTTGTGTTCGATTTTTCATCATATATGAAAAGATATAATATTGTGATATGTTCATTACTTAGAGAACTGTGTTCATACTGCAAAATCAATTACAGGCGATCTCGATGAGTTATTAGTCGCTGTTTTGTATTGAAAAACTGTCAAAAGATCATTAAAAAATATGATATTGAAATATAACATAAGTTCTGTGCGGTTTCTCAGCGATCTGTTGACGCTCCATTGAGGCTTAGTTTCAGTCACGTAGCCTACATGTATGGTTGCGTACAGGTGGTACATTCAAATATAATGAATGACAATAAACTATATTTAATCAGGACCAAGCTTGCAATACTGATAAAACACACTTGAATAATTGCTGACACTCACTTGGAGAGGGAGTATGGATGCATCATTACGAACTATTTCATTGCTAAAAGCAGTCGAAACTCTGAAAACATGAACAAAATATATAAAATCCGTCGTACTAAAGATAGTGTCACACCAAAAATCGTTGACGCTCTGTTGATGCTCACGTTCAGTCCTGCTGTCTACATTTCTTATTGTGCAAAAACGATAGATATGAATGTAACAGCAGCCTTTCATACTTATTCAATACGAATATACTGTGGGGTACAGATGAATCGTGATTCAATTCCTCCCAGCTTGGTTGCTTGAATACATCAGTAAAAATTGATTTGTCGATAAAAGCGGTCAAAACTGCAATTATACTCATAGAGCTCACACGATCTGACGTGCTAGAGATGTTGTGCCACCGAAAATTGTGAACGTTCCGTTGACGCTCACTTTTACTGCTGAACTCTACGTGTTTTATTGTTGAAAAACAACAGATATGATTGTAATAGCGGGCATTTATACCTATTCGATAAGAACATACTGTGCAATACGGATTAATCATGATTTAATTTATCCAAGCTCGGTTTCAATGATTGCTCGAGTACATCATTAAAAATCAATTTATCGATAATGGCAGTCAAAAATGCAATTACACTCATGGAGCTCACAAAATCTAATGTGCTAGAAATGTTGTGCGAACAAACATGGTTGACGCTCCATTGACGCTCACATTTACTCAGGCAGTCTACACGTTTTGTTGTACAAAAACAATGAATATAATTGTGATGGGCGGCTTTCATGCATATTGAATAAGAATATGCCATGCGATACGGATCAATCGTGATTTTATTCCTCCAAGCTTGGTTGCTGAAGTGCATCAGTAAAAATTGATTTGTCGATAAAGGCAGTCAAAACTGCAATTATACTTATAGAGCTCACACAATCTGATGCGCTAGCGATGATGTGCCACCAACAATCATTGATGCTCCATTGACGCTCACATTTATTCCTGCAGTCTACACATTGTATTGTGCAACAACCATAGATTTGATTGTAACAGTGGGCTTTCATACTTATTCAATAAGAACATACCATGCGATATGGATGCATTGTAATTCAATTTGTCCAAGCTCAGTTTCAAAGGTTGCTCAAGTGGATCAGTAAAAATTCATTTGTCGATATAGGCAGTGAAAAACAGAATCAGGCTCATGGAGCTGATACAATCTGACGTGCTAGAGATGTTGTGCGACCAAAAATTGTTGACGCTCCATTGACCCTCACCTTTACTCCTGCAGTCTATACGTTTTGTTGTTCAAAAACAATCAATATGATTGTAATGGCGGGCTTTAATGCATATTCAATAAATGTTTGCCGTGCAATACAGATTAATCATGTTTCACTTCCTCCAATCTCGGTTGCTAGAGTGCATCAGTAAAAATTGATTTGTCGATAACGGCAGTCAAAACTGCAATTATACTCATAGAGCTTACACAATATAACGCACTAGACATGTTGTTCCACCAAAAATAGTTGACACTCTGTCGACGCTCACTTTTTGACTTGTAGCCTAGTTGAATTGCCATGCATTTACAGTATATTCATGCATAAAGGCAGGCATTCATTCGTATTTAAGCAAAATATATTGTACGATACTGATATATTGTGATTCAATGATTGCTGATACTCACTCTCAGAGATAGCATGGAAGCATTATTACAACTCACTTCACAGATTAAATTCCATTTCATTCACCATTATATTGCTCATTTTGACTACCGAAACTGAATAATTGATTGAATATCGAAATTATTTAAGTATGCCCAATCAACCCACTCGCCAATTCCCCCTCATTAGTAATATCTTCATCATCACTGTCGTACTCTTTGAAATGATAATCAGTAATTACTCATGTGAGAGGGGAGAGTGCATACCTGACATATCCTTGATGCTGTCATCAGTACTGAAGCCATCATAATTAGAACCGTCTTCGTCTTCTGAATCTTCAAGTGGAGTAAATTCATTCAAAAGGCTGAGATGAAGCACTCTTTTGGGACTAAGTTGTACAGCATGGGCCGCAGATAGTCCAGGGGTTGCGGATGCTACTGGTGCTGCCAACACTGTTGGTACTGTAGTGGTCCCAGGCTTCAATCCTTTGCGCCTCCAGCAAGTAGCAGGATCTTGAGCAATTTTGTTTTGGCAACGAAGGCAGCCATTCAGGTGATTGTCATAGATCATGCATTGATGCTTTTCAATGACCGCCTTCACACTCGTATGGCCTGGCAACTCAACACCCCATCACTTTTCTTCTCGAATCTTTGCTCAATGCTTTTCAATCGAATTCTTTGCATCTTCGATTGCAGTGCGGGATATCCCATGTTTGGCCACATTAACCATCTTGAGCACGTTGTGCATGCCCGCCTGCTCGATCTGTACACACCCACCTTGCCTCGCGATTGTTGCGGACATGTTAAAAACATATTCAAATTGAGCTGCGGTAATTAAATGTGAACATTAGAAAAAGCAGTTACTTCAATCGTATCCTCCTCCATGGCCTCCTCTAATACTCTTAAGGATGCTTATGTCCACTTCCGAGGTCATTTGTCACAAAATTCGTTGGCAAAAACTCCAGATTTGACAACATCATGGTGCTCAATCACACGGACTGTTTGGACGAATGCATTGGTAGGCCACAGAGGGTTGCCTTTTCGCCTCGGGTTAAACAGTTCACGTAGTGTCAAACTGATTGCAGCTGATTATATCTTATTTGTTTACTGTTGTTCTTGCAGATTAGGTATTATACATCCAATTGCATAGTTTTCCCTGTTTTTCTTCGCACCAGTTTCATGTGCATTTTTCAACTTTTCGTCCTCATGCATAGTTCTTGTTGCAATATCGGGTGCAGTTCGGTGAGAATTGCGGGCACAACGTTGGAGAAAAGTGCTTTGAGTGCAGGTAATCGATATAGAGGTGGGCGTTGGCGCGGATTAATTCTCCAATTGACTGCCAGAAGCAATTGCTTGTGGTTGAGCCATTGCGTGGGAATATAGTAAATGAAGAGAGAACAATTCGAGTTTGGAGAACAGAAAGAACCTGATGAATATTTAAGAATTGAAGCGAATATCAAGTTGAATCTTAGTTTTCAACTGTCAATATCTACATTATCGCATTGTAGTATTTCACTATGAACCCTGCTCTGGGAGGCTTCAGAATCGCAAGGATGTTGGCCTGTTTCAAACCCTGCGAATTGTTGGCAGTTAATAATACATATAGCTGAACGGCTGGCAATATGAAACCTTTGAGACAGTAACCAGTGGTTGTATGTTCGGTGTAATAGCCATTGAAACTGAAGCGATGTCATGTGCAACAGATTCTGCAGCCAAGTTGAACTGATGTTGGATTAAGGTTGAGCATTTTTCCAAGCTGTTGCAGCCAGAGTGCCTGCCTGTAGGATCATTTTGGAAGTATAACTATAACCATAAAGATCCATCTTTCCACCTCCATCCAACTTCCAACATCTCCTCCACAAACAAATCTCACACCAATTACACCACAAAGCAACAAATATGGTTCAGACATTTAAACAAAACATTTTGGCCCTCCTGGCAGGCAACAACAGAAAATCAACTATGTGCGCAACAACACGACGTCATAAAGCTGACCAAGGCACGACTGGTGTCAAAGCGGAATGGGTCCGAGTGCTTGGCGCTCTGTGCAGTCGCCATTCCAAAAAGAGGTGTGCAGCTGAGCTCTGACCTGAATCATACATTGTCAGCAAGGAGGCAAAGGAGAAGTGGATTGAGGAATGTGTGTGTTAGGGGGATACTGCAGCTAGATGTGACTTAGTTTTATCGATATTGTTGTACCGACTTGTGGTAAAGGCGTATCTTGATAACAACGATAAACCTAAAGATGTGGAATTCAATTGTGACGCGTTTACGTCGCTGTACTGTATGTATACGTACGGGCATCTATTGCAGTATGGCCCTGCTTTGAAAAGTCGTAACTGTCTTGGAGGTAATCCTCCGATAATTCGTCAAAGGTGACTTGGGAAGGAAGTTCACCAGTATGGAAATAATGGTAGTGTTCTGCCCAAAGGTTGTTACGAATAAGGAATCGTGCGAGGTGTTCGTATTTGGCTCGAGTGTTCGCTTGGGCGTGCAAGATGCGAGCAAAGAGAATCTTTTGGTCGTTTGTAATAGACATAAAACTTTTCGGTGAATATTTTCAAGGTAATAACATAATAATATTTCAGGTGGTTTTTCCGCTGTTGTGTTCTGACTGTGGTTTGTTCGGCTGTTGCTTGAATCGTTTTGTTTAAACTTGTAGATTTAAGGTGGTTTTTTATAGGTGAGTATTTCCATGTCAAACCATCCTGCTAAGGGGTGACGGTACTTCTCTGTAATCTATGATATGTGTGTATAGTACTATCTCGATAACACTCAGTCCACATAAGTGGGTGTTCACATAACATCTGATCGTTGCTTCAGAGCCAATCTTGGTAGTTAATTGTGGAAAGTTCCGTTTGACAACGTGTGGTTGCGTAAGCCCCCACCAGGAGTCCCAAAGGTTATCCTGCATTTATGATGACGTTGCTGATGCACATATCGGACCATTACTTCGTATTAGTTATCTTTCTTCGTATTGAGTGGAATAGTGATCAATGATTTAATGAGCTGCCAACCCATACATTGCCACGTACCTAGTGTCATCAGGTCTTATCCGTGTTCCCCGAAGGGGGTTCCCTCTGTCAGTTATCGCGTTGCAAACACAGCAGAGCTGGGTTTCGTCAGTCTAGATTCAAGCACTTATCTTTTAGGTAGAGTTAACTACCGGGGCACAGTTAGCTTATCTCCTTTGCTTATTCTAGCTCTAGAGATAGCAAAGTCCCGCATACTAAGATAATATCGCTCGTCCAACCATATCCATGAGGCTAAGCACGGGTAGGGTTTGTCCCAGTATTAGCATGATACTGGAGATAACACTGGTCTGATCCGTAACACACAGCTGACCCGAAGGCCGCTGCTCGGCAGTTACGTTGCTTCGGCAGTATGGTTGGTGTGTCCCATGCCTTGGCCAGTACTATGGGAATTACCCGATGATTACTGTCTGATCGAGTGTGCGTACTGTCTCCACAATGGGTAGCTACTCCTTATGCTGAGACACAGTATTGTAGCATAGACTATTATGGGGATTTCACCCAGCTATGTTGAGCCGTCTGCTAACTCATCAGTAGACATCCTCAGTGGTGTGTTCTTTAACCGCTGATTCAACTTGATCAGCGGCAAGCATGGGAGACTAAGCCTGATATACTTCATACGCATGCTAAGGGGGAAACCCCTAACAGCGTGCAGAGTGAAACAGCAGCAGCAAGACAGAGGGTTGAGGAAGCAGAAGCGGCAGTGGAGAGGGAGCAGGACTCTGTATTATGAAGAGCAGTGGCTGGTACAACCATAATGACATTTGAAGAGATGCTGGAAGTGATTGGAGATAGTGTTGATGATGTCGCAACTTCAGATGAGGAAGATAATGATGATGAGGACGAGGATGGAGAGGACAATGACGATGCAGAGCTCAGTGATGAAGATGGATCTGCTTGGGTAGTTGGCACAATCCACAAATCGGTATAGGAATGACTCGATACCTTTCGGACGAAGCGGATGAAGCTCGAGGAATTGACTACACCTAGATAGGCAGATGCAACAAATGATTTTCATGAGCATGATTGGAAGTACGGCACTTGTAAATTGATAGTTCTGGCGGTGGTTACTCCAAATACCTTTACAAATTCAGCCAATGCAGTTGTGTTCAGTCATTTTAAGGATGCGACAACGTAATCTATGTCCCAACCACCCTCTTCACCTGGAAGTTGTCATTTGCCACTAGCAGTTGGCAAACCTAATGAGACTATTGATACATTTACATCAGTCGTAATGGGTAAATCAGTGCGGAATTAGCCATTGCAGGTAGTTTCCTATACTAACTATTATCCAGATGTCCGAGTAAGCTGAAAATATGGGTACGGAGCGTGGTGGCCTGTAGATATAGATCGTTGTATTGTCATGGATTATCATATTGGTGGTTTCAACAGGGCCTTATATACACATCGAGAAAAAATCCCTGAGGCTGGATGCATTCGTCACACACAGGTGTGATTAATGCACCTTGAGCACCTGGAACGCCGGGAGACAGGGTGATATGTAAGTCCACCACAATACAATGGGACGGACTGCAAAAACACCTCTAGGCGCTATAGATTCACACGGTCGCATATCACTCTGCTGGATGCCTTCTGACGTTAAATATACTGTGTTTTTCATCTGGTCATTGCAATTTCATGGTGCTTGGTGCATGGTGGCAACACCGCTCTGTGCATTGTAATGATAATGCTACACACTGTATATATCACCATACCATCAGCGTTTTGCAAAGTAGTCTTGATTAAGTCTAATACATCTATTTATACTTCTGAACATCGTTTATACCCTTTTCACCACAGTATTCAACTCATCCTCCAGTATATAATAAATGTCGTTCCAGGTCGCTAGGTCTATATGACTATTGACTATCCATCCATTATTCTCCGGCGTTGACAAAATGGGCTCCTCTGGAATTAAGTGAGCCACACCCACAATATTTCCTACACTAATCACTGCATATGCACCTCCAGATGATAGTTTCACCCCCCTGACAAGCTGCGATGCACTTTCCGGCATTCCGCTGTTGGCAGGCTTTGTCACTTCAACATATGCTAGCCACCAGGTATTCTTGCTGCCCGGATGGACGACTCACAGCTTGAATTGACGAGGCATACGGTACGGTACACGTCCCTGCAGTGCTTTGTAGGACAGCTCCTTCCCCTCCTTACGTTGCAAAGTCTGAACCCATACCCAGTCATGGCGGGCAGCCCCAGAATACCATTGTTTATCTCCAATACAACTGAGCTTCTGAATATTGCGCTCGCCATTCATATTGCGTGATTCTATCTCCAATCAATGGTAAATTGCTGCAGCGCTGTCTAAGAGATCATCTGAATCGATGATGATCTTCCTGGAGTGTAAGAAACGACAGGTGGCATCGTATAGTTCATTTTGGAGAACGTCGTCACCAATTGTTTTCAAGAGGCGTTGAAAGTTCGTGACTTTCCCATTCTCTTTGTGCTGCTAGGGAGATATGAACTTCAATGAATGACGTCTAGTGGTTGCTTCTGCCGTCACTGCTGTCGTCGCCTGTGGAGCAGCTCGTTCACAATTCCATGCGGCGCGATTGGCCCTTCTGACAGCGAATGCATCACTCCGAAGAGCGTTGTTGATCATCTGAGTATAGTAATCACCGGTCCTATTCGGGGCATTAAACCTGTCTTTAATCTGCTTCCGGTGTGAGCTTTCTCAGATCTCTGTCGACCACATTTTAAGTGATCCGTACTGTTGTATCTGCCCTCGGAAGTGCTGCATGAAATGGATCTTGGGAACATGGAAATCGCAACCAATTTCAATGTATTCGGCCATTTCTGCATCGATAATATCATTCCATGTGTCGTGAATGTGCTGTACAAAGGCTGCAGTTTTTTTCTTGTTTTTCACCGAATTCAACTCGGCATCCCATTCAGTACACAATTCCGTACGTCTCTCTTTAGTGTCTGCTGCAAATCATTTGCCAACCCTGCATTGTGGAACCACATCCTTCGAATCTTGTAAGCAATGTAGAGCATCATCCATAAGGTCCAGCATTTCATCATCGTGAGAGTCATACTGGCAATAGAAATAGAACTGAATAAGAGAGCAAGAGCACTCAACTGCACACTCAAAAACACTACACTGAGAGGGGCTAGGGTCCCGCAGAGCATTATGTATGACACCCAAAAGGAATCGTGTCATTGTCTTGATTTCTCCTCCGTTCCAAAACGAAACCTCCTCCTATGCTCATTGTGCTTCATCATATCAAGGTATGAAGGCACCAAGAGCCAAATATCATTGAACTTGTCAAGCTGCTTATGCTGCTTGAGAAATTTATGTAGCCATGTTAGGAGGTGCTTCAACATTCCAATTTGCAACGTATGGGGCAAATCAGGCTTAGAAAGATTGCTTGTGATGCAATTGCGATACCATAACATGTTGCAGCCTGGATTCACATCATGGCATTTGAGTTCAGCGATACTGAGAGTTGTATTTCAATCTGAGAGCATTCGATACATATTATGATCCCAGAGGTCATGTCACTCATGTCAGCGAAGTAGATTACCCATCTCCAACTTGGGGCATTCACACCAGTAGCATATACCATTCTTGAGGTTGTGAAGATAACAGTGCTTGGGGTAATCCGCCATCCATGCAGCCAGTGTCGAATGACAATGCCTGATGTTGCCATCGGCACAGCGGGTATAGAAGGTGCGAGTTTTGAAATTCATCCGGGGTTGCAACACATGCTGCAGCACGTTCTGAGAGACCATTCGATTATGCTCTCTCTGAGCATTTCTTCTTCTGAGTGGGACATGACGCAGCTTGATGGCAATGGGCAGAAGAGCGTCCAACAACACGCTGTGCATTGAGTGCTTCATCTGTGCGGCTGCTGATAGGTTGCCAAGCGTCATATATATCGGCTATGCCATCTTGTCGCCAGAGAAGTTTGTAAGGTGGATGGCATCAGACACGAATAGCATCGGCACCAGTGTGTCACCGGTGGGTATTGTTGTCTACATAATTGTGAGCATTGTAAACGGCATAAGAAGGGAGCTTACCTGCTTATCCCACCACCAGTCTCCAGTATGCATCTCGTTGTAAACACGGTGCACAGAATCATTGAAACCATGTTTCGGAGTATAAGTAAGATGTTCCTCATATGCTGGCTGCCGGAGTAGCCATTTTGCACACTCTATCATATCAAGGTGCCAAAACTCAATTGCATCAGGATGCTGCACACTCCATGCCATCGGCAACGTAGCTTTCTTCCAGGAGCCATGGCCGAGTCCATCCTCCATTGCGTCGATTTTCTGTTGGAGGTGGTAATTCGATTCCAGAGAATCGCGCACACTCTCTTCAAGGCTGTAATTTCTCTTCAGTAAGTCGTCGAAGATGCTTGCGGGATGACCTTTTGATGTAACCAGCTCTGTAAAATTGTACTCCTCCTCACTGTCGAATGGATGGAAGAGGTTGTCAAAGTATTGCTCAGCGGTGTGCTCAAAGTTGGACAGAACGTATAAGACAGGGGTACCGGCATCGTGATATGAGAAGTGTGCAATTCTGTTCAACTCTAATTCGGATGGTTCTGGAGAAGGAGACGTGTGCAACAGAGGAAACCCGTCGGGATCGTCAATGCAGTTATGGTTAGCATGAAAACCACTCTGAAAATTATGAACACATTGCTGGAAGTGTTTTCGAACGTGTTCATGTGGTTTGGATTCTGTCTGTGCTTCAAGGCATTGGGCGCGATATTGAGGATGATGGCTTTCAATGAGTTTGTTGAGCCACAGGTCAGACTTGTACGGTTTCATGCATACAGAACACAAATGATTCGAAGTATGTATGGGAGCCAGGGTGCATGCGATGTAGAACATGGTGAGAGCTGAATACAGAATGTCTAGAGCATTGCCATGCATGGGTCGTTGCCATGCATGAGTCGTTGCCATGCATCGGTCATTGCCATGCATGGGTCGTTGCCATTCAAGGGGAGTGGAATTAAGCATAATGCCATGGAGGCTCTTCAAGGCGGAGATATCATCCATAAAACATGTATTTCTCAGAGCTTCACCTCCATTTGGACCATTTGCAGTTCAAAGTGGGCTTGAAAGTGCGCTTGGGCTCTAAATGCACTTGGCTGCAAGTGTATGTGGGCTGCTAGTGCACTTGAGTGGCAAAACTCAGGCGAAAACATACGATATCACTCGTTTTTTGTGCCATGACATGTATTTCTTCGAGAATCACCTCGATCTATTGGACTTGCAGTTCAAAGCGGGTTTGAACGTATGGTTGGGCTGTGTGTGCACTTGGCTGCAAGTGTATTTGGGTTGCTAGTGCACATGACTGGGCGAACCTTGGGCAAAAACATGCGATATCACTCATTTCTTGTGCCAAGACTCGTCTTCAGAGTTCATGACACCACGGCACCAAGTGCAACCAGTGTACCCCAAGGTCTCTGCACCATCAGAGATGCCGGTGACATTTCTCTCACTCCAAATGGCTGGTCCCAACTGATAATAAAACCGTACTTTGTCATTGTGTTGGAACTTGTCATCACACCCATAAGGTAGGGACTCAAACTGACAGATTTTGACACTTTGACCCAACAATCACTTGACAAGACTCTGGAAGTGTTTTAAATGGCTTTCAGAGTTGAATAAAATGTGCTGAGCATGATTCAGGCTGGAAGCGAAGTGCTGATTGTGACTAACAACCAGGAAAGCTCCTTCTTGAGTACGAAGTTTGATATCACCAACACTTTAGCCTGTGAGCCACTTCCATGATTCTAGCACCGTGGATGGTTCACTTTGCACTTTATATATACGGCCGTATACTCCGTCTGTTTCGATTCTTCTGATATCCTTTTCATGGACCCATTGACTACAACGCACTATAAACAGTTTCAGGAAATGTGGAAGCAGCGGGCATCAACACAACCACCATACATTGAATGGTGGAGTGGGTTCTGGGCATTTCTCTGGGACTGTTTTGACAAAACTCGGGTCCTGATAAATCGTTATCACAAAGAACACCCACCCCTACGTACTGACTCCGACTCCAACTCCAACTCCAACTCCGACTCTGCGATGACGACTTCAAACGTGGCAAAACCCATGCGAAGAAAAGCAGCTGGTATCCTGGGAAACCGAAACTGAACCCACCATTCCACAAACATGGAACGCCACCTACCATTGTTGCCAATGTCACTCAGAAGAAACGAAAACTGGATAACATTTCAACCAATGCCATCCCTACTGCCCCAAACCTCACATACACCTTCAGGGTCTGCATCAGTGACACTGAAAGGTACCCAGCAGAATATCTCCGTTGGGACGACGTCTTCGTGCACCAGAGTGCAAACAGATGGCATCTCTCATGAGTCGAGAATCCCACTGCAAAGACTTTACAATGTGCTGTGAGTCACCTATGTCCCGCCAGGGATATCAATTATATTCTTGGGTGTCAAGTCATGCCATGCGAAACCTCTCTGCGGCCATGTGATGCAACTCGACTGAATAGCAACGACTCCGTGGCCACCGTCTTCTCTGTTACAGCTTACAATCCTCTCATCGTTGTGGCTGTTCTGAAGGCAATGGCAGTTGCACATCCAGTTATTGCAAGGGCTACTCCATGAACACCACCACCACCACAACCTCGACCATGTCTTCCAACAACAACTGGTGCCTCCAAACTGACCAATAGCCCAACCCCTGCGGCCAGGTTTGTCACAATAAACCACCCAGCAAAGACACAACTGTAGGTGACTGGCACTGGCCGCATGAAGTTTACCCCACTCCAGGACGTGTCCACTGCACCGCTTGAACAGGAGTTGTCATTTGTGCTGGAGGAATCAATGAATGACCCGGTAGTTGCACAATTAGGGAACGAGAGATCACAAGAGGTGCAGCGGGGGATAAGGTCGGTTATGGCGGGGGTGTTGATAGAGCATTAGACAATGTATGACAATGCCCCAGGGTCGGAGAGTGTTCAGCCGTTGGGATCGGTAGCAATTGGCACATACCAAGATGCCCATTGCAGTATGAGCTTTACACAGCTTCAGGCGTTGAGTTTGACTCCACCTGGAGGTATTTTTGACTGACAATTTTTGGTACGTCTGACAGTGCTGCAAATGACTATCATACTGACACACATGTTAGGTTCGCATTTGGGCCGGGTGGAGTCGTTTTTTCCATTTTACAAAGTTGTTTTTAGTCTCATTTGGGTTTTCTTAGAATTATTGTCTTTGGTTTCGTGGCCAGGGAATGCTAGTGTTCGATTCACCCTTTCAGTATGTCCCTTATGATTCCAGCAATTGACTAGCAAGCTAACGATGTGTTAGGGATTTGATTTTTGGCCTTTGTTTTCTAATATGGAGCATTGTATTTGGGCTAGCAAGGATTGTATCTACATCATCAGGAGTCGCTTATATCTTATTTTAGATTGTACACAACATTTTCGTCACAAGCTAATACAATATGGTGTGAATCTGCCCCTTTATGAGATCACTTTTTCACAGCGACATGTTGGTCATTTTCAACAGTGCTTTAATCTGCGTCTGCACCGTGGAGTCGAATTCGCAACTGTATTCACTCTTTCAGCTTTTCTGCCAGTTCTGCTTTCTGAAAATGATTCGAACAACAAAGCCACTGCACAAGGCCACATTCCTAATTCCAAAAGCAATACCGGCCACTCCTGGAGTCGTCTCCCCAATGCCAGGTGTTGCAAACGGTAAAAAGAGGACACTCACTTGGCCGGCTGATGGGCAGAAGCGAAAGTGGACGAAGGCTACAGCTTCACATATCGAAGGTTAGACTACTCAGATCACCTCAGTATCTACACCCAGTGCAGCCCTGCAGCCGTCTCTGCCCCTGCCAAATGCAGCCTCTATTTTGACATCGTCATCACCCAGAGTCATTTCCGTCGGTATTCGTTCAGTGACGAACCTTAGTCATCCCCGGGGTCAACACACATCATCATCGGCTCTACAACTGATGACATCATCTCCGCCGAATACACCATCGACTTTGTCAGTCAGGAGCAAATGATATGGGAGTCCAGGTGTCCTTGCACCAGGTGACCTTTGTGTTACTGCTGTACTGGAGACAATGCATTGCATGATGGAGAAACAACTACTGAGCAAGTGACCGTTTCCAACTGAAGCTGAGTTAATGCTGGTAGCTTTTACAATTTCGAGAGTGGTAGATACCGACTAACATCGTTTCTCCACAAAGTCAGTAGAGTATTGCTGGCCCAAGGCATGCAGGCAGGAAGGAGTCAATATTACCTTCCCGGAACGTCAGAAGCAGTGTCTCAAGATAGTTCAGTATCTCCCAGAATTGCATTCTCATTGACCAACTGGCTGTATATCAGATCTAAAACAGTAGCAATGCAGTCCAATCGCACCTGATCAAGAACACCCATGATCGTGTAGGGAGACTCTACAACTGGCATCGTTTTGAAGACGATGATGAGCGCCTCATACACATTGACCAACTACTTTCAGATTTTACATTCACTTGCGCCAATGCAATTGTACGAACGAACCTGAGGTGAGTCCTGTCAGCCATTCTCAGCATCGCTAACACCATCAGGAACGAGCTAGCTACTGTCTTGCCGAGGAGATTTCACGATTTCTATACCTCCATTTCTTCCAACAAATACGCAAACGCGGCAGGCATTTGGATGGCTTCCATGATTGGACTCAAGAACAGACACCCCCGGCACTGATTGTGTGAACATGTACGGCATTATATCATGCACTGACAGAGTGGCAAAGAAATGGAGGTTCAGGTCCGACAAAGGTTGATAGCGATGACTTCGAGATCCGGCAGAAAAGGCCCAAGTGGGAGTACTACTTCAATCGACAAAATGACAGTGGTAAGTATGGCCTTTACAATGCATCCAATTGCTCTAACATTTTGCAAAGACTTACACCGATCTGATGAATATTTGGATCGATCTCCCATCTCCTTTAAGACACAAGGTAATCAAGTCCATAAGGGCCGCTCTAAACAACCACATTCTACATGGGAATGGAGCAAATATCATGCCTGCCATTGCTACCAAACCTCGTCGGGTGGTTTTAAACAAGACTGCGATGGAAGCTCTGATGATGGAGCCGGACATTGAGACCCCGATCATTTCAGCGATACACATCCCCATTGCTAAAGATATGTGTTTCGATGGTGAGGATAGGGTTGACGATAGTGACAATGATAATGACAATGAGCATGATGACATACACAGTGACAGGAGTCATGCCCAGCGATATCGTAACCTCCAGCTGGATAATGATCATGTCGAGAATGAGGGGGTGGCGGACAAGGACGAGGATGAGGATGTAGATAAGGATAAAGATGAGGACGAGTACAAGGACGTGGAGTCAGATTCGGTGGATGACTGCGAAGGAGAGTGCAGTTTAGAGGATGTGCGTCAAGCTGGCTGCAACGTGTAGAATGGCATTTGGAATGGGAAACTGTATATATCAGGCTGTAATATCGAACATCATGCACATTGACGTGATTGTACTGTATCCGTCGCCTAAGCTGTGAGTGCAATTCAAGGCATCGTATAAATAACGCATGCAGTAAACAGTGCATCATGTCAAGGTATATATTGCACTGAGGCGTCATATGAGTAGTATTGTGGATCGATAGGTGTGCCCACCGTATAACTGCGTCAGTAAGAAATACTGCGTTAGTAACAGAGATACTGTGTCAGTAAGAAATCAGTGCACTGCATGGCTGCGTGAGTACGGAATGCTACATCAGGAGGTGCAAACGCAACCCCCAGGGTCGTGTATACATATGTTCAGTGTCACGCCCCGTTGAGGCTGAAAAGGTTGTGATTTTAGGCCCCGATGTGCCCCAGACCTACGTACATACTGGGCACGACTTGGTTTTTTTCCCGATGCAAATGCTTTTTTTGCCCTATTTTTATATTTGTGAGTTTTCTATAATTTTAGCGACAAGGTTGTGAAAGATAAAAACAATCGTCTATACATGTGCAAGGATAGTGCCAAATGTATCAACTTTAAGTACACCTAATATAGAACATACACCGCCTATTAGAATGATTAAGTTAAGTAAATTTCTTTTCAGAATAAAAGTAATATCTTAATTGACACGTAATCTGCCACTGGAATATTACATCAGTGTGATCGTATTTGTGTCACAAATTGCTGTCTAATCACATACCTCATTAGGTTGCAAGACTGTCGTCATACGCAATTCAAATGAAACTTCAGCTGCCTATCCTGCTGTTCAGGCCCTGTACACATGATGGCTATCTCACAAAGTTCTTAGGGAGACAATGAATATTTGGCACAACTGGCTGGATGATGAAAGTGTGCTATATATAATTCAAACTTACGTCGTTAACCTTACACTGTTTGAAGCCAGTCGTAAGTAGTATAATACTAAGAAACTATGCTTCAATAGCTATGCGAACTGACCATCACATGTCAAATAGTAGTGCCATTGTGCATAGCATATAGTCATACTGAAACAAGTAGTACAACAGCTTATAAATAATCGATAATGCATGAAAGCCTGCTGATACAATCAAATATACTGCATTTGCATGACAAGTCATGTAGACTGGAGGACCAAATGTGAGCATCAACGAAGCATCAATGATTGTTGGTCGCACCACATCTCTAGCGCATCAGATTGTGTGGGCTCCATGAGTGTAATTGCAGTTTTGACTGACTTCATCGACAAATCAAGTTTTACTGATGCACTTGAGCAACCAAACTTGGAGAGATGAAATCACAATTGGTCTGTATCGCATGGCATATTCTCATTGAATAAGCATGAAAGCCTGCCGTTATAATCAGAGTTATGAATTTTGCATAATTAGATACGTAGACTGTATGACAAAAAGTGAGTGTCAACGGAGCGTCAATGATTTTTGATCGCACAACATCTGTAGCGTATCACATTGTGTGAGCTCCATGTCTGTAATTGCAGTTTTGACTGCCTTTATCGACAAATCAATTTTTACTGATGCACTTGAGCAACCAAGCTTGGAGAAATCAAATCACGATTGATTCATATCCCACGGCATATTCTGATTAAATACACATGAACGCCCGCAGTTATAATCATATTTATAATCTATGCATAATTAGACACATAGACTGTGGGACCAAAAGTGAGTGTCAATGGAGCCACAATGATTTTTGATCGTACAACATCTGTAGCGCATCAGATTGTGTAAACTCTAAGTGTGTAATTGCAGTTTTGACTGCCTTTATTGACAAATCAATTTATACTGATGTACTTGGGCAACCAAGCTTGGAGTAATTATATTACAATTAATTCTTACCACACAGCATATTCTGATTCAATAAGAATGCAAGCCCACCATTATAATCATATTTATTAATTATGCATAATTAAACATGTAGACTGTAGAACTGATAGTGAGCATCAACGGAGCATCAACAATTGTTGGTCGCACAACATGTCTAGCGTGTCAGATTGTGTGAGCACTATATGTATAAATGCAGTTTTGACTGCCTTTAGCGACAAATGAATTTTTAATGATGCACTCGAGCAACAAAGCTTGGAGGAATTACATCACGATTAATCTGTATCGCATGGCATATTCTGATTGAATAAGCATGAAAGCCTGCCGTCATAATCATATTTATTGATTTTGCATAATTGGACATGTAGACTGTACGGCTAAAAGTAAGCGTCAACGGAGCATCAACGATTTTTGGTCGCACAACATCTCTAGCACGTCGGATTGTGTAGGCACCATCAGTGTAATAGCATTTTTGACTGCCTTCATTGACAAATCAATTTTTACTGATGAACTTGAGCAAACAAGATTGGAGGAATTAAATCACGATTCATCTGTATCGCACAGTATATTCTGATTGAATAAGCAAGACAGCCTGTGGTTATGATCATATTTATTAATTTTACATAATTAGATAGGTAGACTGTAGGACTAAAGGTGAGTGTCAACGGAGCGTCAATGATTTATGGTCGCACAATATCTCTAGCGTGTCAGATCATGTGAGCCCCATTAGTTTAATCGCAATTTTGACTGCCTTTATTCACAAATCAGTTTTTACTGATGCATTCAAGCAACCTAGCTTGGGGTGATTAAATCACGATTGAACTGTATCACTAGGCATATTCTTATTGAATACACCTGATAGCCCACTGTTAAAATAACATATATTCTTTGTGCACAGGATACACGGAGATTGCAGAACTAAAATTCAGTGTGGACGATGTGACAACAATTGTCAGTCATACGACATCTCCAACACGAGGGGATTGGGGTAAATTGCCAAAGTTATTGCACTTTTGACTGTCATAACTGTCTAATCAGTTCTGAATATGCGGATGTTGGTGAGTATCAACTTTTTGAGCTAGAACGTACATATGGACTTAACAACCAATTCTAAATGCTAATGGAGTATCAACACATTGTTATAGTGCAGATAATGCTGCTGCAGTTTGATGCAGCTGATATGGAACAGAACAACTAGATAGACTAATTTTGTCCCTGCAAATACTTTGCCCAAACAGAAAATTTTATTTACCTATCTTTTTTCATGTTTATCAAGTATTCCTACACACAGTCTGTGGAAGTGGGTATTTAAGACATCAAGATATCCATACTCTAATCGATTTTTTTGATTGCAGTTCAACTGACAATCTCTTCAACTCTACTTTCCTATTCCCTTTAAACTGTTTTTCGATGGCCGCTGCAAAGTGCATGCATACATCCTCACTCGAAGTGATGTACTCTGCTAAGGCCGATCGTGTCTTCATTCGAGATTTGACTGATGAAATATTGTATATGATTTTTCATGAATGGTGGACCTCCATGAATGATCAAACAAAAACTACAATCGTACGGAGCAGCTCCCGGTATGCACCAGATTGGCGATTCTTCAAACTTTGTACAAATGTCTTACATGGCAGCCCTGGTATCATTTGCATTGTCTGTTATCAGTTTCTTGTACATCCATCTTAGAATGGAACAAGTACTACAGGGAAACACCTTTCATCAAAGACACACAAAGCACAGCTGGAAAAGTTAACAGAGTCTGACGTTACCTTATTGACTAGTATGGCTGGTGAAGAGCAAGCTCTAGCAGTACTCGAGAAGAAAGGCAGTCATGGTGTCATGGTGGCAAGTTATTCCCATCAAACACAAATTGATTAACAATCCAAGATCATAATAATGATTTTGACAGACAGAATGTTCAAAATTGGCAGATAGTAACTTAACAACCCATGAATTCAACCAAGAAACCTGGAACAGATATTTGATGCTAGGATTTGTTTCTGTACATATCCCATGGAATGCAATTACAAACCTCGAGTTGCAACGAAGGTTCAATACTTAACGACAACATTTCGTTCTGCCCTCGGCCACTACTCTCAGTAATATTTGCTGAAGAGAATATTCCCTAACAATTGATTCAATCAAAAATCAGGTGCCAACAAAAAATAAAGTCAGTGTAGCATTAGATGGTTGGACATCAACACATAAATTGGCCAATTTGACAGTCATTGCGTACTATATAGATCGCAACTGGTGCTTTTGTGAAGTACAGCTTGCATTTGATGAGGTTGGTGGCTGCTTCGTTTCAATATTTGCTACTGTTGATACAGAACTCTCGGTTAAAAGCAAACATATGGGTGCACCATTGGCTGAGCGTTTGAAGGAGGAACTGTAACGTTTTGATCTTACTGACGGTCGATTCCTGGGAATAACTACTGATAATGTCTCATCCAACTATTGAATGACTCGGGAGCTACAATCTACACTTGAAATCTTTGGAATTGACCGGTTGGTAATACAAAACCATATACCATACATGGCCCATGTCATGCAACTTTGTTTAGGGGTATTGATGAGTAATTTGGGAGTGAAAGGTCGAACAAAATCATGGGAAGCCAATGAGCGTGATGAGCATTTTGGAGTGAATGACAGTGCAGCATTGACCAAAAGCCAAAAGCTGCAGAAGTCTGGACATGCAAGAATCTCTAAGATGGCAGCCATGAAGCCTGGATTAGCTAAAATTATTGAAAATGTAGTTATTGCATGCTATCTACACTTACATTCTGAATACTGACTCTGGATATAGCATAGAATGCTTGCTGTATGGATCACTCTGACTCCTGGAAGACACAATGAGTTTCTCAACTGCCAGAAATCCAAAGTTCGAATTGCAGTGCTACCTACCATGGATATAAAACCTCGGTGGAATTCAACTCTGGAATTAACCAAGTGGGCATACAGATTGCGAGAGTTTACACGCGAGTGGCTCAACAACCCAAATTACAGTGATTACCAGCCTCGATTTACTTTAGAGGACAAATGGATGATCGTTGAATATGTAATGGAGGTGCTGAGACCATTTCGTTACTGGACACTTTGGATGTCAAAACTGTGTACAGTCACCATGGACCTGGTCATTACAATCTATAATGACATATTCAATCATCTGGATGGCGTCATGTGTGCTTTGGCAATTAAAATAAGTCCATGGAAAGAGGATCTGTACTTTGCTTTGAATTTTGCACGCCAAAAGCTGTCCAAATATTACTCTGAAGTAACACCAGAGACCGGTATGCTCCTTATTGCCGTACTAGTCCTTGATCCATTTTGGAAGTTGCGATAATTTAGGAAGTGGGACAAGGCTATGGATGTTAATCCTGAGAACAAGGGTTCCTTCACTGCTCAGTACCAGGATGCATTCATTAAATATGTTGAGTACAAATACTGCACCAGAAATTTAGTTATGACTGACAGAAAATCCAATATAGTACTGAATCACACTCCCTTCTCCTCTATACCAGTGTCTCGGCCAGGTCAATTGACAGATGATCCATATGATTTGTCAAGTGATGATATGTATTATACACCCGCAAACACGGCAGAATGTACTACTGGATGCACTGTTCGCACAGCACCTTTATTGACAGCCGCCACACTTTATTTGAATTCACCACCCAAGGTACCCAAAAATTGGGGACAAATTAATCCCAATCTTAATGATTATCATTCTGACCCCACAGAGATTAGCAGGGCTTTCTGGAGGCCTGACGTAACTGATTGGTGGTGACAACAGGACATGATGAATACAAAGTACACTGATCCAGCCAATATAGCACGGAACATCTTCTCAATCATGCCACACGGTATTGGAGTGGAAGCCAGCCATTCATTTTGACAAGATATCATTTGGTGAAGC
This sequence comes from Trichophaea hybrida, assembly GCA_015178995.1. NCBI lineage: Eukaryota > Fungi > Ascomycota > Pezizomycetes > Pezizales > Pyronemataceae > Trichophaea > Trichophaea hybrida. The sequence continues at coordinate 27,715 of WHVE01000641.1, read as the reverse complement.
CAGTCAAAAACTACAGGTCAAACACTTCGAGAAAAAGTGGTCGTTCGACAGTTTGCCAGAAGCGATTTTTGTTGATTAGCCAGTAATACGGTTCAAATAGATTGGTCAGTATCAGATAACAATTTTGAAATCATGAAACAAGTGGAGGAAAGAAAGCTGCAGAGGATGGCCAAGGTTTATGACTTTTTGGAGATGTGGCAAGGCAGTGAAAACCTACAGGCAACTTGGAAGGCATCACACGCTTAGAACAAGCAAATGACTGCCATGGGCTACATTTCAGATACTGAAGAGACAGTTAAAGCATCCAGGTCAGCCTTTAAACATGATGAAGTTGCAGCATTCAAATTGACTGAAAAATCACCGCTCTCACCGTCCATATTGCAGATCGACCTCCCTTGTAGCAAAACCCAAGTCCTGAATATCTAACGAATATGTAGGATCAACCGCCATTATGGTGAAAGTGATCACGGAAGTTCAGCCAAAACTAATTCTGATACTGACGATTGGCTCCATTGAAACAGTGATTCGGGCAATTCACACTATAATGAAAATGATGTCAGGGCTGACAATGAGGATGATATGAATATCTCTGATGATTCTAATGTCATTGATGAGGCAGAACAGCCAGATGTACATGCTGCCCATAACATTGCAGGCTTTAGTAGGCCTGTACGGAAGTCCAAATGTATTTCAACTATAGTCATTCACTACTCTGGGCCTGTCATCATGTATGAAACACAAAAAGCAAAAGGCAATACACGATGGTAGAGCGTTGATCTGTATTTCATATTGCTTTTGGTTTTCTGTTTCTTATAATGGGGCATATCCTTCATTTTGTGATTGTCTTGGTCATTATTGGGGAATGTTTCATATTTAAGCATATATGATGAAAAGACTGTTAATGCAGTATATTAGTGGAACACAAACATTGGACTCATTGGGATGTTGTTTGTATCATTTTCAAGTGAAGTCTGAAGGTCAGATATGTATAGGATGAAATAAAGGTATGCAATAATGAGACAATGAATATGATCGAAACTAAAATATTTGTAGTGATCGACTCATACCACAATATACTGGAATTTACCATTGCATAAGATTAAATACAATTTTGGCTATCTTTCTTCTACTTACAAAGTCAAACTATCATGTTTCGATACAAAATTAACAATTTGTACTTGTGATATTCAACTTGATCAAAATGAAATTGGTAAGGGTCAAAATCATAAATATGTATAGCTCAGTTGATTAAATTCAGGATTGCAAAAGTCACATATGCAGTATTTTGCACCAGTTTTTGGACCTGTCCAATAACCTGGTAATTTGGGCGGTACCAAAATGTGGTGTTAACCTAGACCGTTCTTTCTGTTTCGGTTCCAATGGCAACCCGAACTGTTGATTTGGAAACGGTTCGGTTCCAACCCGAACCCAGTCAGGAGGCTCCGGGTTGGCACTGTTGCTAACACTGAGAAGGACTTTGAATGTACTGTTCAGATAGCAGGCACTTTGCAGCATCATGCCTAACGAAATTGAAGGCTGCATCGGAACAGGTGGAAATCAATCCATTCAAGAAATATAAGGACCAGGAAAAATGAAAGGAAAGAGAATTGGAGTTGGGAAAAGTTTAAGCCAGTGCAATAAGGATGACCATTGCTGTGCGCACAAATTCCCTTCGTTTGAACTTGCTGAGTCTCGTTTTGTAATTTCCCAGTGTTTGATCAGCAGCACAGAAATTAAACAGTTTTAATGGAAAGCAAGCATCTTGTTGTGAAATGTTCACTGAATATCTGAGACAGATTAATCAATCAGTACGCTCTAATTGACTGCGGAGCCATGGGAATAGCATTTTTAGATTGAGATTGTATTCGCCATGATCTATCAAACGACAAGGAATTGCAAGAGTCAAGGGAGTTAGAGGTAATCATTGGAAGGCCTATTGAATCAGGAACTATTACAACCGTGGCCAAGTCAAATAGAGAAATACGATTACATCAGGAGCAACTACCAGTGTTTGTAATGATGTTGGAGTATTATCGGATTCAACTAAGATTGCCATAGTTACAACTTCACAATGTGATAGGTAAATTCGAGGCCCGAAGGATCTCCTTCAAATGCAGCTTCTGTCAATTGTATTACCAATATCATTCGAGTGTATGGGTATGAGGCAATCACATCGAAACAAGGGCAGTAGATTTGCAAAGAACAAAATTGGATATATGTGCTGTAGCAGCATCACTCTTCGTAAGAAGAATGAGATGGATGAAACTCAAGGTTTATGCCATCATACTGTAAAAAATCAATAAGGCCTTGGGAATACAAGATCTACAAAAAGGTCCATCAAAGAAGTTATTCCCAAGGAATACCATGAGTTGCTACAAGTGTTGGCAACGAAGCGGATCGGTTCGAGTCGAACCGAATCCCTGCTGAGTTCGAAGAGGATTCAATCCGTCAAACCTCGAAGTTTCGATGTTTGACTCAAACTTCGAACCGAATCCAACACATTGCGATCATAAATAACTAAGCGAGTTCTTGTCCGATTGACTTGAATTTTGGTTTATCTTGTAGCGCTTGAAGTTAGCTACAAGATAAACTAAAAATCAAGCCGATCGGACAAGAACTCGCATACTTATTTTTGTTTCCAGTTGTGGGTCGAAAAAAGGTGGGGTTCGAGTGAAACAGTCTTGGCAAGGATTCGCTTCGCTCGAACCGAATCGGTTCGTCAATTGTACGAACCCCGGGCGGTTCGTTGCCAACACTAGTTGCTACAACTGTTCAGCAAGTCTATTATGGAAATGCTACCACTGTATCAACCCTACGATCACAAGATTGAGTTACAGGAGGGCTTTACACCACCATTTGGACCTATTTTCAGCCTGCCACAAGAAGAGTTGCAAGTCCTGAAGGAATCAATAGGGAAGTACTTGTCCAAGCAATTAATTTGATCTTCTTCATCACACTGCGGAGCCCCAGTACATATCACTCCACAGCCAGGAGCAGGTCTGAGACTCTGCGTTGACTGTTGGGGGTTAAATGACAGAATGAACAAAAACCATACCCCCTTCCACTGATTATAGAAACCTTGTAAAGATGCTTCAAAGTCCTGAACTACACCAAGTTAGACATCTGCAATACGTATGATATGATTAGAATCGTGGAAAGAGACTAATGGAAAACAGCTTTCAAAACTTGATATAGACTTTTTGCATGCTCAGTTATACCACTTGGACTTACAAATGCGCCACCATTGTTTAATGAATATATCAATAATCCCCAAGCCCCTTTTTGGACATTTTCTGAATGGCATTTGTGGACAATATCCTTATTTACACCGATAATCCAAAGGTACATAATGAGCACGTCCAATATGTCATGAAATCATTCAAGGAAGCCGGCCTCTGACGAAAAGTAGAAATGTGTGAGTTTCATTATATAGAAGTCAAATATGTAGTATTAATCGTCGCAGTGAACGGAATTGGAATGGATTCAGAGAAAGGCCAAGCCATTGAAAACTGGAACAGACAGGGGAAATTCAAGGAAGCCAAGGCTTCCTAGGCATTGCAAATTTTTACCGATGGTTTATATGGCATTATAGCAATATAGTGCAACCACTAATCGAATTCACACAAAAGATAGTACCTTTCAACTGTGGAATAGATCAAAAATTGGCATTCGCAGAACTTAAAAAGACTTTTATAACAGCACCAGTGCTATCCCGTTTTGATAATGAAAAAGGGATATGTCTCAGAACTCAGGCCTTGAGTCACATATCCGCAGGAGTCCTCTCTCAATACGATGAACAAGGAGTGATATACCCAGTGGCCTTCTCCTTACGAAAACACTCGCCTGCTGAAGAAAATTTTGACATCTTGAAAAAAGCATTAGGCGTGATAGTCAGAAGCTTCGAACAATGCAGACCATAATGCCAAGATTCGGCAAATCCGATCAAGATCCTCACAGATTACCAGAACCTGGAGTACATTATGATATCAAGACTGAAATATTGATGCCAGTGCAGATGGTCCAAATTTCTGTTGAGATATAAATTCAAGATAGTTTACCGGCCAGGAAAGCAAGGTCAAAACCCCGATGCACATACAAGAATGCCAGGAGACATTTCACTGAAGTGGGGGGGGGGCAGAAAAAACCAAGCAAATCATGCTAACAATAGAAAACCTCAACGAAAAAGTATGCCAAGAGTCAATCGCGGCATTCATGGAAAGAGTCAACCTTGAGAGTGATTCTGTAAGCTCCGAAGAATTATGGAACTGGATAAAAACATATATCTGTATTGCCTGTATGTCAGCAGTGATGGACTATGTATGCAGAAAGATTTGTTGCTGGAAATCTCTGAAACAAAAATTCTACCAACAAACGAGGACAAGCTCAAGTGGATTCAGGAATGACATCATTATCCAGTTATGGGACACCCAGGACGAGCAGAAAACTTACGACCTGTTTTGCCAAAGCCATTACTGGACACAGATGTGGACAGATATGGACCGCTCTGTATGAAACTGCTACACCTGCTCTTGAAGCAAGGCAACCCACAGAAAACCTCATGCCTCGTTACAACCATCAGGAGTACTGCAGCAACCATGGAAGGACATGAGTATGGACTTTGTAGTTGGACTGCAGTAAAGCAATGGTTGCAATACACTATTGGTAGTGATTGAAGCCCTAACAAAGATACAACATTTGGTACCCTGTACTGATGAAGTGAATCATAAGAAGCTGGGAGCAATGTACGTGAAAGCAGTATTCTCACTGCACAGATTGCCCAAAACAATAATTTCAGATTGGGGGCCATAATACACTTCGAAATTCTCGAAATTCATCTGCAAAAGATCAGGAATCGAATGAAGACTGTTAACCGCATGTTATCCTTAGACCGAGGGCCAAACTGAAAGAGTCAATGCAGTAATGGAACAGTATCTCCGATATTTTGTCAATTAGCAGCAGGACCATTGTATCAGGTGGTTATTATTGGCAGAATTTGCAGCCAACAATCTTACATCAGAAACAACTAATTGCTCAGCCTTTTGTGGTAACTATGGCTTTCAGCCACGAATGACCTTTGAACAACTCCCAATCAAAGATTCTAATGATATTTGCAAAGTCAATATCCACCAGATATCCCAACGGATGGAGCAACTTTTCAGTGAACCCAGGGCAGAAATGACAAGAGTTTAGGCTGTACAGTCTGAACAGGCTACAATGTCCCGAAGAGACAGCATGCCGTTGGAGGTTGGCAATAGAGTAGGGCTGGACGCATGAAATTTAATGACAATTCGACCAAGCATAAAACTCGACTGGAAATGTTTCGGGCCATACAAAGTAACCGAAATTATCAACCCCTGGGCAGATCTGATTCAATCATCCAGCCACCAACGTATTCACGATGATCAACTGATATGTTGATGAACATTCACTGCTCATGTCACTCTTCCACTATAACAGCATGAAACCCCATGACCGGTGATAGTTGATGGAAAAGGGAAGTACAAAGCTGAATGGGTAAATGATTCCAGGCAGTTCTGAAAGGAACTACAGTATCTCATGAAGTGGAGACGGTACCTCAAGTACAGCTGGGAGCCCATGGCCAAAGTGGATGGACTGAAGACTATTGATGACTTTCACCCCGAACAACCTGGCACACTCAGGTCGTGAAACTTGTAGGTACTTGGCATTGAAAGGGGGGAGCTATTGTCACAGTTGTCTGGGATGACGATTGATAGAGGAGTGATGATCGGTGTATAATACTAAAGATAATGCAGGATGACAACAAAATCAGGTTTTGAATGAAGGCTACAGCACAACGAGAATGGAATCAGGTTTCATGTATGATGTAGGAATCATGCAAGCTATGTATAAAAAGATAGCAGAAGCTCATATGCATTATGGAAGAAGTGAACAATATATATTAACCAGGTAGTTGGTTAAGGATAAGTTTCTGTCTTTACTCGTTCCCTTGTCTATAGAACAATCCATTAGATTCGGCTTGCACTTCTTTCACACCTGGTGGTTCGGGATCGAGTCTGTTGCATACAGTCTTCGTCCCCTTAGCTACTGGCTATTCTCGAAGCTTCAGCCATTCCGGCTTTCCAGTAATTTAACCCCTTGAACCCCGAGCCCTGAATCTTCGATACCTGAGCCACGAACCCTTGAAAACGAATCCACTCTCTATCGAAAAAGGCTATTTGTATGGAGGTTAATTTGGGCAAAAAAATACCTCTGATCTGGAAGTCAGAAACTGTGGAGTTGATGTCAGGAAGATTAACAATAGTCTGAGTATAATTCATTAACGATCGATATATCCAGGGATCCAGAGATCAAAGCCAATGCATGATACAGGAGTTGTGTTTGGTTTGAAGATTGTTGAGGTACAGGTGTTCTAAAGCAAAGAGTGTAAATAGTAGTTATGAGTGAAGACGAAGGTATAAAGACCTTCGATTTCTGTCAGGGTAGAACGGCATCAGATCATCGATCACTTTCTCTGCGATGAAACAAGCCTCAACTATTTACGCATGTGGACAGCCATTTCTTTTTGTTGTGAATCTTTTTGTTATTTGCACATCTGGAGCAAAGCTCCTAATCCATAGCAATCGAAGCACACTCTGAACAAAATATGGCTACAACTTTGATCTGTGAACATGGAGTGACTCTCCTGGTATCACATTATCTTCTTAGCAAAGAAATGCTTCTGAAGAAGGTGTTCTTTTCTACACAGATCAGTATACATCAAGCGGTCTTGGTGCTGTTCTATGTTCCCAAACCTATTTCAATCATTAAAATCAGTACCCTTTTGCATCACACTCCCAAACATCCGATGTATTGTACACTGCCAAATAACCATACCGGTCATACACATCTGAACATCCAGATTACGAGCCATTGATGCAGCTAAACCGAGGTATTCAGTGTGGTTATCTGTTTTATGTATCGAATGGTCGCTTGCGGGAATCATCATAAAGTCTGAAAGTGGAGCTGGATTGGACATTCCGATGGACGATATCTATAATGTTCTCTGAAGAGCAAATGCGTTGATTCTATGCACCAATGAAGATACGCAGGTGACACAATACCAGCCTATCATGAAGAATGATCTTCTGGACAGGGTTATTTAGCTTTTGGATGGAATTGATAGAGAGTTGGAATAACTGGACGCTCGCATTCAAGAAGAACGACAAATGAATTTTAAAATCAGAATGGACCTTCCAGGGTTGGCCCAAGCTTATGAAAGGCTTATCACTTGGCAGAATGAAATATACAATGCCATTTATCTTGGGGAGGAAAAGGGGAACAGGGCTCAATTTGGGAAGAATGCCGACATAGTTATTCAATCTGAAGTGTTTGCAGCTAACGTTTGAACAGATGTCACTATTATGAGAGCCCAATCTGCCAAAGCCTGCAAAGACCTCCAGAAAGATCTCGATGGACAAATCGTTCATTCCCAGCAAGCCTGGAATTCTTTCTCCGATCTGCTTGCTAAACTGGAACAATCCCAACAATGTAGTGCCCTTCAAGTACATCATCTATTGCAGGAACTGACAACCATCCCAATCCAAGCCCAAAGGGGTGGCAAACAGATGTTTGAGTTCCATCCCAAGGCTCGAGTAGAGGCTAAGAAGATACAGGATACACAAAGAGACCCACAGAAAAATGCGTAGTATATACAACGGGGGTGAAAGGCAGCAGACTAATGAATGATTGAGAACTTTGTGTGGACATTCAAGGAGTTCACTAGAGATTTAAAGTGAAAGCTCTCAGTTAACAGAACAAAAAGATCAGTATGCTCTTTGGCCCAATAAGTGTTGATATCAAAGGAAGGAGATACGAAGCAAGATGGTGACGGATTCCACCTTCGATATACGGTTACAGATAGTGGCAGAATTTGTGTCAAAGACGCTATGACTCAGGGGCCTGAGGGATACGGAGATGGTGCAGGAGGCATCTGAAAAGATCCACCCCCTGGTTTTGAGTCTCTCAGCTGCCGCTCGAGTAGCCTTTGTGCTTCCAATAGAAGAGCTCATTATCTTCCACCACTTCCACCATCGACAGCAACAGACTATGATGAATGTCGTCCGTTAACACGCCTGCTACAGCCATCACCTGTACAACCTCCATGATCCATGAACTCACGAAAGAAAAAAACAATTGACCTTCCATGCTAGTTCATGGGAGATCCTACAGACAAGATGAAGTCCTACCACCAGTGGATTAGAGGGGTGGATCAGTATCTCAGGTACTTCAAGGATGTGTACACCCATAACGATGATAAGATCATGTTTATCAGAACCATCCTCCAAGAAACAGCCTGAGCTTGGTAGAATAACTGTGATAATCAGCTAAAGAACCTTTTTCAAGTTGATACCTGGCGAGCCTTCATCAGCAGCATGAAGGAACAATTAATCAATATGGAGCAAGAAAAGGAAAACCTCTGCAAGATACAGGAGTTGCAGTACATGGCCGATTGCCAAGACTATATCGTAAAGTTTGAGGACTTGAATCACCAAGTCAGATTATCTGTAATTGCCTGGCGAGAGGCATTACACAGTGGCATCAACTAAGGTATTCAAAATCAATTATCCTTTTTGTGGCTTACACCAAACAACGCAACAGAATACGAATCACTGCTCAAATATGTCTGTTGTGCATACAGGAGACACCTGCAAGGAAAGAAAGAACCCTATCACCAAGATCACAAACCCAAAGACAAGATGAATAACAGCAAGCGTAATGATGATGGTGGCAAGGGGGATCAAAGAAAGAAAAACATTGAGAAAGGTTTGGACTGCAAGAAATCTTGAAGGGAGAAAAATGGTCCTCAGCCTGTCAATATGGACAAAGATAAAGCCCTCAAATGCATTCCTGAATCTGTACTGGAATCAAGAACCAAGCGGAATGAATGCAAGCACTGCTGTTTGTTGCACCATCGATGGGTATTCCTAGAGAATGCTATCAAAGCCCCATCCAGCAAGAAAAAGAAAGACTAGAAGCCTGAGACAGAAACATCAACACCAGAAGTAACCACCTCTCCTTCGAAGGTCAGGCCCAGGAATTTGGCAGATTAAATTGCAAAACCACCATCAGCAGCCTGTTGCTTTTGGGTGATTCACAAGGTGGACTCTGATGGTATAGAAATTGACTGATCAATTGAGTTTCTTCTGTCTTGTGTGGGACTAAGGATTGCAGTTATATGCATGTTCTTGGAGGTAAAGACGCCTCTGGTTGTTGTATATGGATATAGACATCCATATTTCTTTGGGATTCCAGAGATTTAGACACCTCTGGATTTGTATTTAGAGATACAGACATCCTTATTGCATTTTGGTTCTTTGGGCATTCCTGATACGGTCTTTGGTATTGCTTATGGGTTTGCAATAATAATATACTTTTTTTTCAGTTCTTTAAGGAAGGGTGCCTCAGGATGAGTTCAATGCTCAAAATATGCGGGTCATATAGCATCCAAGCGTAACAAGCAAACATGATTATATCTATTTGAACGTTATTCACCAAACCAGCTGAGTTACCACAACCCATTGCAGCCGGAGCTGTGTGGAGGGGCAGTTCATTATGGTTTCTATTTGACACGATTCCAAACACAAGGTTGCAGCCAGTACACATCAACCTGAATCCAAGAAAACACAACAACACACACCTGAACTGAAACAGGTATAAACCCAATGGTATGTATGTTCGCAAGTATTCGAGACAGCAAGAACGTTCCTGGTATGGTTCTCTTACATACTGGGTACGATCCCTATAATATTGATTCAATGGACCGAGTATCATGGTGTTCCATCAGTGACTTGATCGGAACCAAACATAGTCAAAATTTACAATCTAGGAAGAGTAGAATGAGCAGGTTGGCAGTGCGACTTCCCCATTAGTACGTGGTACACATTCCATTATATGAAAATTATCTTCAAAATTGGTCCTATGGAGGATTGATCCGATATCATGCTACCTTAACGGTGCAATGTCCAGTATGGAGCACTCAGTGGAGTTACAGAAGAAATCGACAGGCTACAGTTTACTTCAAAACACTGCCATCAATGTTGCAGACAGGAAGTGGTCCTTTAGTATTCCATAGAATGAGATGATTGCATTTTGATATTCGGTATATACCCTTGATGTATTGGGGTAATTCGTTCAATGCATGAGATCGAGTTTGATTGGGTAGAGTGAATCGCATGGCAGTACAGTGACTTCCAAACAATTTGCAACAGAGAAACTGCCAATGCTTTTCCACCTGATTGATCTTATCACCATGCGATTGACTTGAGAAATGGGGAGCAACATCCTTGGGGTTCTATCTATGTACTCTCAAAGAATGAGCATTGAGTTCTTGAAGCTCATCTTGAAGAGATGCTAGATTCCGGAAAGATCAGTCCGAGCAAGTTACCTGCAGGTTTACCAATACTTTTCTTTCCATAGCCACAGAAACGACGCTTATGGTTGTGTGTGGATTACAGTGGCCTCAATTGTGCGACATTAATGAACTGATATCCATTGCCACTTATGGACGAACTCACAGACAGGGTTGCTGGATCGAGCATGTTCACCAAGATGTATTTAAAGGCAGGGTATAACCTCGTTTGAATGAATGGAAATCAGCATTACTTACGTGATCTGGACAATACGAATACTTTCTGATGCCCTTCAGACTGGCGATTGTGCAAGCAACATTCCAAGAGAAAATGACTGAGGTTCTGCGAGATCTAATCGATCATATAGTAGTAGTCTATATATATAGTATCTTTATCTATACAGAAAATGAAAAAGGACATGTACGATTGACAAGTGAAGTTCTTCATCAACTATAGACAAATGATTCGGCGGTAGTACCCGATCAGTGCGAATAGCACCAGAGACAAGTTCAATACCTTGGGTATAACATATTGGGAGAAGGTGTCAGTATAGCCGAGGACAAGATTGACACCATTCTCAAATAAAAGATTCCGGAGTCTGACAAAGAAGTCCTGTCTTTCCTCTGGTTAGCCAACTTCTATCGATCCTTCATTGAAGGATTTTCAAAGATATACTATCTGCAAATGGGGTTAAGCAACAAAATCAATGAGAAGTGTGATTGGAAAGAAAATCTGCATAATCAGATAGCCTTCAACACGCTACAGCAGTACTTTATTGAGGTACCCATATTATGATATTTTGAGCCTTTTTGATATGAAGTGTGTGAGACTGAAGAAAGAGATTTAGCAATCGGTGCAGTTCTCTCCCCGGTCAATGATAGACGACTTCATCCTATTGCCAACCATTCCCGACAGATGGACAATGCCAAAATGAACTACCAAATCCATGACAACGAAATTCTTGTGTTCTGATAAACATTCAAAGAATTGAGATCTTATCCTGAAGCAGCTGCCCATCCAGTTGATGTCTCCACCGTTCACAAAAATCTTGAATATTTTACAATCACATATATATTGAATTGGAGACCAATTCAGTTGGCACAAGAACTGGCAGGTTCTGATTTCCAGATATTTTACCAGCCAGGGAGTGCAAATGGCAAGCCAGAATTATTATCTAGGCATTCAGAGTACCACCGTGAAAACAGGGAGGGGTAGTGCGGAAGAATACAAAAATCAGCCAATTTACCACGTTTAAGGCCCAATCAGTTAGTAATGTCCGAAGGGGAAACTGTGCAAGTAATGGCAATGATGTTATGAGGTGAACATATTGCAATTTATTCTGCAGGGTTGAGTGAGATTCCAGATGTCCAGTTCTCTTCAGAGCTGTCCGAAAGAGTGGTCAGTGCCTCTAATAATGATGCTGTGTGATAAGAAGAGTACATCCGAGCGATGGAAGGCAATTCAAGTCCAAACATTCTTTCAAACCTGAAGCCCATTATTATACAGGCAGAGTAAAGATTCAGGAATATTTGCAGTTGATAAAAGATATACAGGATATGGAGGATGATTTTAAAGTGGCTGAACATATCGGACAAGACAAAACAATCAAGCTGGTCAGACACAACATCTTTTGTTTGGAAATAGGGAAATTCTTCGAAGATTATGTCTATTTGTGTCCGGAGTGCCAAGGAATAAAGCAGCTGATCATGTTCACTATAGGCGACTGCAACCACTCGAATTAGCATACTACCAATGTGATATCATTTTCATGGTATCAATCATTGATTTACCATTATCAGACGGTTGCACATCGGTATCGGTTATCAACACTCGCTTTAAAAATATGGCACTCTCCATTCCATTGAAAGATGGTGAGAAGGCAGATACGGACTGGTTCAGAATATTCCTGAAAGCAGTATGGAGATTTTGTGGCCTAACATCGAACATAGTGTCAGCTCGTGACTCAAGGTTCACCTCCACATTCTGACAAGCTCTAGTCAAAGCTCTTGATTTTTGACTAGAGATGTCTTCGCCATTCCACTCGCAAACAGATAGGCACACAGACAGAGTCAACCAAACACTGGAATTCCATCTGCGAAATGACTGCAATTACGATCAGAATAATTGGTCTGAGATGATACCGATGGCAGTATATGCCTATAATCACTCTCTCACTACTGCTGCAGGAATATCACCATTCATTGCATACTTTGGGTTTGATCCTCGATCAAATTGACCAATCGAAGCAGTAACAAAGAATCAGACATTCAGGCAGAATATTCACTCGATGACCAGCATGCACACAGTTGGGCGTGGAAGCTTAGATCATGCATATGAGACATCGGGGATGTTCCATGATGTACATGCTAAGGAACCTCTGAAGTATTTGGTCAGAGATCTAGTTATGCCAAACGGAAAAAACCTCAAAACTAGGAGGCGATCTAAAATATTTGTTGTGAAGCTTCATGGACCCTGCAAGGTCACCAATTCAATATTGCCCACCCCTAGCAAGCTTGAGTTACCGAATCGATGATGAATTCACAATACTCTTCATGTATCACTTATCGAACCGTACTGACTTGCCACCAGCCCTACTTGATCACCACCCAAGCTTCCTTCGGCCAGTAAACAGAATGAGCGTGGTCATGATGTCGATGGCTACAAGTACAAATCATGCTACGAAGTTCAGGACATCATGGGCAGTCAGTATATCAAGGAATTGATATGAGTTTCATACCTGGTTAAGGGGAAGGGATATCTGGAGGAAACGGATTGGACATGAGAACCATATGAGAATTATAAGGATTAAAGGTTATTAAATGAGTATCATTAGCGGAATTGTCAGGCCGCACAGTATAGTAGTATCCGATGGTTGAGCTAGAATCTTTTTTCCAGGAAACATTTTTAACAGCTAGCAACACAGAGCACACAGGATCTGGGTTTTGGGGTGCAATGGGTTATTTTTTCCAGATCATGAATGACGGATGGATTTGGTTTTCAGGGCACAAAGAGTAATGATTTTTTCCAGATCAAGAGAAATATGATTGTGGTTTTAAGGGTATGTAGGGTCACAATTTTTCCAGATTATCATACAAAAGACAATGCTCAGGATTCAAGCAACCTGATTGGCCTACTTTGGTTGCTGCCATGTGTCAGCTGGATATAAGCAATCTGATTGGTTGGCTTCGCTGAGATGTCTCAGCTGGCTGCAACCCAAGGTTGCAGGGAAATGTTCTGTGTGGGCCCACAGACATAGTGGATCTCAAAAGCACTTCTCAGGCATGTGGAATCATCAATCACCAAGCATGCCAGGAGCAATAGGGATATTCAGAGACAAACTCTCTATGAGAGGTGGTAGTGTAATACCTAACATTATGCCCTTGGAGCGGAGACACACAAAATCACTCGCAATGGTATCAGCAGTCACTACTCTGAGAAGCCAGAGTGAAGCTTCTTGAACTGTGAAGCATACTGAACTGCAAAGTATGCACCCAGCAAAGCACCTCGCACAGGAAAGCTTTTCGAACAGCAAAGTTTCCCTCTAGTGAACTAATATATTGGATGTACCGCTCTGGCCAAAGTAATTCAGCAATAGAGTTGCTCCAAAACTCTCTATGCAATGAATGCTAGAGATTACATTACTCCAAATATCTCTATACAACAAAAGCTAAGGAATGCACAACATCAAACAATGAAGCAAGATGAAGCTAATCTCTATGCAATAAAAGCTAGAGAAAGCACCGCTCCAAACAACAAAGCTAGAGAAAGTTAATTTCGACCCAACGAATGGTAGAGAAAGTTACTCTCTACCCAATGAAACCCAATAGCATGTGCCGTGCCATACAGTGAAGCTACTGTCAATCGATTGAAGGCTACTCATCGGGAGGATAATATGATTGAAAGGATTCCACTTGATTGGAAGACAGAAACTGTGCAGTTGAGGTCAGGAAGGATTCCAATGGTCTGAGTATAATCTATGAACAATGGAGATATGAAGAGATCGGGAGATCAAGGCCAGCAGTAGTTGCAAGGGTTGTGCATTGGTTAGAAGGTTGTTGAAGTACGGAAGTTCCAGAGTAAAGAATGTAATAGTAGTTATCAGTGCAGACGAAGGTATCAAAACATTGAGTTTCTTTGAGGGTAAAAAGACATCAGATCCTCAATCATTTTCTCACAGAAGAGAACAAGCCCTAACTTTATACTCATTTGAACAGCCATTTCTTTTTGTTGTGAATCTTTTAGTTATTTCCACATCCTGGGCAAAGCTCCTGATTAGCCACAATCGAAACATACCCGAAACCGAATACAGCTACTACATTGCCACGTGAACCTAGAGTGACGCTCCTGGTGTCCCAACCTCTTACCAAATTTTCGGAGAACTCCTGGAGAATGAGAAGGTACATTGGAAGCCTCTAAAAGGAACTGTCATGGTTACAGATATTCCCGGAGCTTTCACCAACCCTTTCAAACATATTCTGTGCATGGGCAAGTTTGTCTGGCAGCTTCCAGGAGAAAGGGACAAAATTTGAACCCTACTTATGAGCTTCTAACAAAACCTCACAGCGCCCCAGAAGCCTCGACTGATTTTCAATTCAATAGGGTTCAACAAACCGTCCTGTGTGTCTGAACTGTTATTCAACTGCCGTAGAATTTTTTTTTCTACCGATGGGCTTTGGCACAGTCCAACCATCATTCATATTGGTAAACTATAAATGCCATATCGCTCTACACATTGTCATTGCAATGCAATTCATGCCCTACCTCACCAAACACCTAACCAGCCTAAACTCTGATTATCAGTACACCAAAAGCAACATAATAACTCTCAATAACCAGTCCAGTACGAATCCACATCCACCTGGTTGTTCATTACACATATGCTTGCATCATCTCTATAGTTACTTCAACTGCCAAGTACTGCATCATCCACTCTGACCGAATGGGCAGGCCTGACAATTGCTCCAACTGTAACGATGTGTATTGTATGAGTTGATTTTACTACTCGAATGAAGCCATCTAGCTTGTCAGCCCAGCCCCTGCTGCCTTCAAATTTTGTTTGAATCACCACCATATACACTTGAGGTCAAGGATGTAATACCCATTCCTGTCTCTTTTTACATCATTTGGAGACAGTTGGTAGTATTGTTCCATCAGGTAGGTGTTCTCAAAAATAATAAGTCTTGTTTGGTGGTGTCCCGGTACAATATATGATTGGAAACAATTCAACTTGGCCTTCAAAATTATTGTCAAGATGATTATGATTACTCACTGCATGTTGAAACTACACAGTATGAGCTTTATGCCTTACGTCTTTATTAATATCATTATATTCCACCATACACTCAAGCCCTATTTGCTTGATGGTTGCAGGAGAGTGGAACAGCTGACATTAATAGGATAGAATATTGTGTAGTTTGATTCAAACTTTGTCCATTAGTGTCTTAAGATTGTAACCGAATACAAGACCTGTAGTTTCTGCTCTCCAATCTTCTTCAATTTGAACCCGAAATAGCATTCCAACATTGGGAATTTCAAAATTGCCAGGTATTTCTGTAAGTAATTGCAGTGTGACACTTCTATACTTCCCACAGACAAGTGTTTCTCTCAAGTTATATATATTGGGCAGTACTGGACAGATTATTGGCTCAGGCTGTGCTGTTTTAAGGTATAGTGGATGGGCTTGCCTTGTACGTTGTCATTTGTCAACCACTGATAAAAGATTGAACGCCATGTTTTAAGTAAGTTGCACTTGCCAATCAGTATATTAATATGAAAGCTACTGTCAAATACTTTCTCACCTTAGTTGGATCAACATCATATCATCCTTGGAGTGCAAGATAACCCAGAATTACCTTCATACAGTCTAGGCCACTGCTGCAGTCACTGTATTTGAGAATTTGTCAAGTATAACTCACTTAATTGCTGGAGTGGTAGCCATCTTTCACATTCTAAATATGTAACAATTGTGAGATATCAGTTGTGAAATTGTGACCTCAACCCATTCACTGAATTGACTGATATATGGCATACCAGATGAATTTTGTGAGAATCAATGTGTACTATCAGATGTTGATGGGCTTTTTGGAAATTATGACTGCCATGTTGCTCCCACAATGTTTCAAATTTGGCCATTCGCTTCGAAAATGTCATCTTGAACAGATGCTGCTGTGCCACAATAATTCCATATGCGACGCTTTCCAGATTGTCACTAATTGAAACTCGGTCATCAATCTCAGTATGATTGAGGCACTCTTGAAATTGTTTGCATTTGGGAGCATTTATTTTGTGGGCCCCATACACTTCTGCTTCTACTGCAACTTGGATCTTAACAATCCATTGCTCCTGAATTCTCCCAAATTGTCATTTCAGCTAATCTATGACCTTGGCTTTGGCAGTCTTTGACATTTTCTGTTTTCGGAAAATTCTTTGCAACCTGTACAATCGTTTGAGCGCATCATCAAGTGAAGTCAGGAATAGATCCAACTGGCTTGCTTCGTTTAGGGGTAGACGCAATTTGCATAATGCCTGCACGCATTTCATTGCTTCTTCATCAGATCAAATGTCATCTGTATTTGTTTCGTTTTTCGTGCTGCAAGCTAATATTGATGTACAGTTAACTGGCAATTTTCAAACTATTCCCCTGATCGCTTTTCCCTCCAATATCCCACTCTTTGATGAAATCAAGGTCTTGTGGAATTGTTGGAGTCCAGGTAACCATGGTACCAATGTGAAATACTTATCAAATGGGTCTTTAAAATTTTGGGCTTTATGGTTTTTGAAATGCCAGTCAAATGGATTCTATACTGATGCTGAGAACAATTGATGAAATTCATCAGGTTGCTATCGCTTATAGACATTGCAGAGAGGGTATTGCCAGAACATGTTAGGGAATGAATGTATTCCAGAAATGATTGGTTCATGAATATGTTCATGATTGTGAAGATCGCTGTAGGTGACTTGATTCCTCGAATTGAAGATTATTTGTTAGCCAGAATGTTCCATTGCCATACCAGTAGGTATATCATATATTGGATACGAACCATATCAAACTCAAGTGATCAATACATGTTTTTGATAGTCAGCAACCCATGCAGCCAGCAATGGAAATCATCTTCATTCAAAACCATTCACAAAATCTCATGTCAAGCTCAGTCCACTGATATTGAGTTTTCACAGTGCCAATAGAATCCTGTCACGGTTGTGTCGAGTGAGGATCGGGGGAGGAATATGGATCGATGATGGGGATATAGGAATACGAAGGGAATCAGGTTTTGTTGGTTGGAATCAGGTTTTGTTGGAAAGAATCAGGTTTTGTTGGAAAGAATCAGGTTTTGTTGGTTGGAATCAGGTTTTGTTGGTTGTGTTGTAAATATGGCGTGATGGTTATGGTGTAGGCTGCAGACTGAAAGGGTTGCGTACATAGTTGGGTGGAGTTAGGATGTATTTTGGAACGAGTGAGCAAAGGTGACGACGGTCGCGTTAACTGTATATAACGATGCTGGATTCGCGGAGGATAGGTTTGTTCTTCACTTGTTCTCTAGTCTACAAAACAATCAATAGCATCGGCAAACAACCTTTGTTCACTTCTGGGATTCCGGAATTCGAGTCTGTTGCCTGTTACGCAGTACCCGCGATTACTGCTCACCCCACAACACCTACGTTTTAGTTTGGATTTTTTATAACCCCTAGAACTCCGAGCCTTGAACCCTTGACAAATCCTGTGGATTGCATTGTACCAGGCATCATTGGGGTTTTTGGCCCCATTTGGAGGACATGGTATGAATCCCACAAGGATCCAGGCACACTTCTTGGGACTGTGGCAGACATCTTTTCCTATATTACCGATAGTCATGTATAACGGCCAGGCCTGTTCATCTTCGGAAAAATGTATCAGATGTGTTTCATCAGACAGAAACATAACTGCTATAATTGTGGCACCCTGGGGCAGGCAGTTCTGGGCGTCCCACCACCAATTGCTAGTATTCATTCCACTGTCGATGCGATGCTTCTCAGAATCAGCTGATTACTCCTGTTCAAAATTGAACTGTAAGGTGAATAGAATGTGAGCTAAAAGAAGTTTCATGCATGTAAATATATCTCAATAATACCATGTGCCAAATGTTTGTGATCAGTTGTCTAGCCAATTCTCATCTCCTGAACAGAAGTCTATGGATTCCAACAGTGCCTCCAACTCACAAGTTGATTGAAAAGACTTGATATGGAAGTCAATCAGGTCCATGTTTCAGGTGCTAGTTGGTCGACAATTTGGAGTTCTGATACAAGAATCGAGCTTGCTGAAAGTCATATGCACAATCAAATAGATACCATGAGTTCTATTGATACAGGTATTCACAATGGTCATTGTATATCCCAGTAGCAACACCGTACACCTGACCACCAGCCTTATCTGCTCCAACAACATTGATGTAATATTTAGTCTTCATTGAGTCAGGTGTAAATGTTGAATGTGGCCTCTGAAAGTTCATCGATTCACTGTTGGAGGAATTTTTGGATGGTGGCATGCCTGGTATAGAGTCGGCAGGCTCGCCTTAGTATAAGATCATAAATCCTAGGATGATTCAGATGCACCTACTGTAAGAACGAGTACGTGCTAGTAGAGCTCAATATGGCCGGAGATATCAAATAGAATAGATACGGTTGCAGATGAGAGTACGTAATTATATGGAATAGAGTAATATGTACGATTATTGCTGGAGTGCAATTGCACACCCGCGAAGTGACTATATACCGGGCAGTTACCCGGCCCTGAGCCGGCTGCCATCACTCGACCACTGATATTACATCATCTCCCTCTCTAGCTGCCAACCCCCTGGGCTGCCATACCATACATGAGAAGAGAAGGAAAGAAATAAAGATCCAGACTTGTACGCCCTCGTACAGCCTCATAAATCCCGCAACCAATTGGTACTGGTCAACAGTGACCTTTCTTTGGATCCGGTGCACGGGGAAACTCCACCTCCAGTGGTAGGTGGTGAAACCCCGTGCCGATGCCATTTGAACCGGCCGAGACCCAATAAGAGAAAAGAAAAGAAGAAACAAACAAGATACTCTAAATGAAACAGTGCAATTTGGCACATCCTGTACCTCCTGATTCCCGAATTCATGGACTAAAGTCGTGGATTTGTAGGTTCAATTTATAGGGTCATGGTCATGGATATGACCCCAAAACAGCTTAGCATTGTGGCTTCGAAGGATACTGCTGATGGAACTTTGCGACTAGCTCTTGAGCATTCTGGAGGTTTTCTGCAGGCTCCCAGCTCATTCGAATGTAGTTGTATCCGGCCCATTGGACGAGGTAGTGAAGCTTTCGGTAGCGTCGCTTCGAGTCAAGGATTCGTTCGACCTTCCATGCATCAGAATCATCGACTACCAGTGGCTGCGGTTCAAATGGCAGCTGGCCTATGGAAGGAGGCCAGTATTAGTCGAGTAGAGAGACGTGGAGGTCGTTGTGAATACGTATCGTACTCGGTAAGTCTAATCTATAAGCATTCTTATTGATGACATTACTCACCCTGAATGGCCCTGAATGGAGTCATCCTCTTCGAAGCATGCACGGAGTTGTTGTATGCGAATTTGGCCAAGGGTAAGAGTTTGACCCAGTTATCCTGCTCATAGTTGCATAATGCTCGGAGGTGCAGCTCCATCAAGTGGTTCTGGCACTCTGTCTGGCCATCGGTTTGAGGGTGGAAGGCAGTCGAGAGCCAGTGGTCTATGCTCAGGTGAGAGCAGGCTCTCGTCCAGAATCGACTTGTGAATTGGGTGCCACGATCAGTTATGATGTTGTTGGGTTCACCATGTTTGCAAATAACATGTTCGAACAACAGCCTGGCCAGTTACGGTGAATCGAGGTCTTTCCGGCATGGGAGGTAGATGGCCATTTTTGTGAGCCGATCAACGATGACAATGATGGCTGAATACTTGGTTGCTGTGGATTCCGGTAAGTTGGTGATGAAATCCATGGTGACTCCTTCCCAGGGTCGAGATGGTGGTTCCAGCGGCATGTTGACTCCGTGGCGGGCATGGCGGGGGGCCTTGACTCGGTGGCAGACTTCACACCCGCTCACATATCGCCGGACGTATGCATCCATTGTGGGCCTGTACAAATCTCTGGTTACCAGTTCAGCAGTTTTAAGGGCTCCATAGTGACCGGATTCAGGATTGTCATGAAAGAGACTTATCACTTTGCCACGCAGAGTGTCGTCTGCAGGGACATATATCCTCCCTTCATCAGTCAGAGCTCCAGTAACAACTCTCCATTGATTTTCCTCCTCTTCCGCGTTTGCACCAGCTCTCATTGAATTGTCGACTAGCTTTCCCGAGACATCGACAGCCAATTGGTGCGTAGTCAGGGCGGTATTAATTGCAGGCAGAAGATTGTCATATTGTTCGACCGGAGTCTCCACTGAAGTGGCTGCTAGGGTGGCCAGAACTCGTGTGACAGGTCTCTCATAGCCGATCTCATAGTCAGGCCTTCTCGACAGGCCATCGGCTGGGTTTTTGGTGCCCTCCAGGTGCTCGATGTCAAAGTTGCATGATGATAAGATTTCGGCCCAGTGGGCTTGCCGTCCGGAGAGCATTTTTGATGTCTGGATGTATAGGAGGTTCTGATGATCGCACTGCACTAAGATCTTGTGCCTGGCGCCCTCGAGGTAATGTCGCCA
Organism: Trichophaea hybrida; assembly: GCA_015178995.1. Taxonomy (NCBI): domain Eukaryota; kingdom Fungi; phylum Ascomycota; class Pezizomycetes; order Pezizales; family Pyronemataceae; genus Trichophaea; species Trichophaea hybrida. Next base: position 6,663 of record WHVE01000641.1, on the reverse strand, counting down.
CTGTGTAATCATGTCCATGATGGCCAAGAGTTCGCGATCATATGTGTTGTAGTTCTGCTTGGCTGGAGAGTACTTTGGGAGTAGAAATTGACTGGGCGGAGGATTTCAAAGCCATCGAACTGATTGACAATGCCGGCAATTGCAAAGTCGCTCGCGTCGGTCTGGAGAATAATTGACTTGGCCAGGTCAAAGTGCTGCTGAATAGGTGCATCGGTGAAGGCCATTTTGATTTTCCGGAACGCCAGTTCGGCTTCTCTCGTCCATTCCCATTTGTGGTTGACTGTCCTCTTGAGCAAGTCCGAGATGGACATGGTTACCGTTGCATACTTTCGAATGAACCTGCGATAGAAGTTAGTGAATCCGAGAAGTACTTGGACATCTTTGATAGACTTGGGAGCCGGCCAGATCTCAATCCTTGCGATGCGATCCGTCTCCATGCCGACGCCATCAGAAGAGATGACAAATGCCAGGAAGCTGACTTCATAGATGACGAATTGATACTTTTTCGCTTTGCAATAGAGACCGAACTCTGCTAGTCTTTGCAACACCTTCCGAAAGTGCTCGTGGTGCACCGTCTCATTCTTCGAGTAGATGAGGATGTCATCAAGGTAACATACCGCAAAGTAGTCGATGTATGGTCATAGGCAATCGTCAATATAAGCTGGGAATGTCCCTGGTGCGTTTGTCAAGCCGAATGGCATGACCTTATATTCGACCTGACCATATCGGGTTCTGAATGCCGTCTTGTACTCCTCACCTCCTTTGATTCGGATAAGGTTGTAGGCACCATGGAGGTCTAACTTCGTGAAGATTTTGGTGCTGAGTACACGGTCGAGCATCTCCGAAATCAATGGAAGAGGGTATCCATTTTTAATCCTCCTAGTGTTGAGTGCTCGGTAGTCGACACAAAGTCTTCAGCTGCCATCCTTCCTTTTGGCAAAGAGTATCGGTGCCACCACCGGCGATGATGACCACTGGATAAAGTCATTAGCCATGTTCGTCTCAATATAAGCCTTCAATGTTTTCAGCTTCACCTCAACGAATTCTTTGTATTTGGCGGGGATGTGCCCTCCATCGTGGGTGACTATCAACTCCACTTCTGCGCCATCTGCACGTATTAGCATTGTGATCATACAGGGAAATAAGAGCGGAAGTGCCGCGGAAACCAGCGGCGCTTGTCATAACGAGTTATCCTCGATAGATACCCCCACCGTCCAGTACTCCCTTCTTTTCTCGGTAAGCAGGTAGCAGTCATTCAAGCACCGTGAATGTGTAACTCTTCTGCCGCAACTACCGCCGCTGCTCCTGTTCATCATCATCCAGCGCTCAGGTCTCACCTGGTGTGTCCGAGGATCTGACGTCCACAGTCGCTCCCAGCAGTCCAGAATATTCACCAATTTGTACAGCAAATGCTTCCACAACCTCGTCGCTTGCTAAAAGATTGTCAAATTCAGTAGCTCCGAGTATTTCAATATCTGGAGGAACAGCTACCTGCCTCCAGCAGTCATCATCTGCCTGTGAGGTGTTATCCAAGTGCACCTTTTCTCCTGGAGCACTCCCATTCGGTGTCCGTAGAGGGGCTGATCTTCGATGTGTCCAATTGATATCGGGGTTTCAGGTGCTGAACCGTGGCAACCCTAGTTCGAGGTGGTAGGCCTGCATTGGCATGACTAGTACATCCGACTCGTCAACCGGTGCAAGATGTTCTAGTTATTGAACCGTCATCATCACTTTCCGGCTGTCCCCTGCAGACTCAATCACACGTCCATCAAGTCCCAGAGTGGTGATGCCCGCTGCTTCGGCGCTCAGGCCGGGTTTCTTCTCGTGCCTTGGAGACATCATGATGCTTGTTGCGCCACAGTCGATAAGTGCTTGTACGCTTTACATTTTGCCTTGATGATTTTGAATTTGGACTTCGTGGATGTTGTGAGCCGAATCTGCACATGTGGTGCCGCAGAGATACTGGCTCGACATGTGGGCACACGGGCTCTCCATCACTACCCTCGACTGCAATGATATTCAGTGGGGTTGAATCTCGTCCAAAGTTGCCATTGATGCCCGTGCACCAAGGGTCTCCATTCCAAGCTCTGTTTCGTCCAACCTCGTCCGCCAATCCAAGAGTGGGGAGAGGTAAGCTAGTTTTTTGAGTTCTGGGTGTCGAATGACCGCTGGTGTTTGACTTGACGGATGCCTTGCCCGCCAGAGTTGGGATCAAGTGGGTCGGGAAAGGTGGCATGAAAGTCTCTCGTGCATCGTTGGGTTCAATCATCACAACTGCAGCGAAGGCATTTTCCGACGGCTTTCCGTTTCCTATAGACTTCCACCAAGGCCCATGGTGCTGGAGGTGAGTCGGTTCGGTGCCTGTCGTTTGATCTAGAGCCTGAGCCTGAACTTGAGCGTTCGTGCATTGTTTGTGTCGGCTCGGAGATAGATGGTTTGAAGTTGCATTTTTGGTCATCTTTCTGCTAATGGGATGGTTCCAGTTGCTTTTGTTGCTCTTGTTGATTTGGCTTGGTTTCCATGTCTGCCCCACAGTCGCAAAGCGTATCTGGTGTGTCAAACATGCCACTCTCAGGGGTGCAGGGCTTGATTTTGGGGTGCAGCTCCGGCTTCAAGCCCGCCCAAACCTGGTAGTGAAGTGGTATGAAGTGCTGGGTGTTGTCGAGGTTTGAATCTTGCCATATTGTCCATTGTCGATTCACATACGCTCGAACAGTCACGTTTTTATTCAAATGCCCCTGTTTGAACTCGGTGAAATTTCGACTTCTGGTATTGAGCATCCACTCCTTGTTGCCATACTGCTTCTGCAATTCCTCCACGCAAAGTTTGAAATCGAACAGGCATGGGCTGTTTTCCGCTAGTAGGTCTTGGCCCCATGCGATTGGGTCGGTCATACTCATCTTCCTCTGATTTGGTTCAGGATGATTTTACCAGCTGCCAAGATTGTCGAGTGCATACTGGCCATAGTCGATGTCTCCCTGCGGGAAGTAGTCGCTGTGGACTCGGAAGTTTGAATGGAAGGAGTCTAAAAAGATCCCTAATTCCAGAGCGCCACCGCAGAATCGTTTCGGATTAGACATCTTGAACTTCTTGGAGGCATTGGAGGGAACTTTAGTTGGTGCACTCGACTGCCTTGCATTGTCCTCCATCAGTATCACGTTCTGCTTCATAATGCTGTCAAACATCCCTTTCTGCGGTTGTAGCACTCAGAGGAGGTTCTTGATGGTGTCTGATTTGCGTTGGTTACGGGGTTGCGAGTGATTTTGGGTGTTGTCTTTGTCTTCGAGATGGCAAAGCTCGTCGAGGCCGCTTTCTTCGTCGTCCTGGATTCAGGCCCCAGGTAGAATTGTAGGAGTGAGGCTAGTTCACGATGCACCAGTATGTCAACCTGCAGACGCGGAGGCTGCGGCCTGCAGCGTGTCATCACTTGTGTCATCATCAGTTACTCTCAGTTGAGATCTAGTTTGCTTTGGAGCCATTGTGAGAGTTTTGTTGATGACGTGTCATCCAAAATGGGTAAGATCATGAATTCTCCTGAGCGAAACACATCTGGAGTTTTAGAGAACGATAATAGTATAACGACAAGTACGTGCTAGTAGGGCTCCATTCAGCCAGAGATGTCAAATTGAGTAGATAAGGTTGTAGATGAGAGTACATGATTATATGGAGTAGACTAATATCTAAGATTATCGCTGGAGTGCAATTGCACTCCCGCGAAGTGACTATATACTGGGCGGTTACCCGGCCCGGAGCCGGCTGCCATCACTTGACTACTGCCATTACAGATGGTCGGCCATAAAATCTTCTAACTCCTTTCAAAAATATTCTGACCAAGTCCATTGCTGTCTTCTCGCCATCAGTCAATGAAATGAAGTGCACCACATCTGTAATGCGATCGACGATAACCCATACCATTCAGCAACCATCCGTGACTGGACAATCGATCATGAAATCCATTGAAATCAAATCTGATGGGCGGTATGCCAATTTGAATGGATGAAGGAGTCCATAGTCGGCATGACGAGCTGCATTGTTCCGCTGACACTCTGGGCATGAGCGGACATGATGTTCAATGCATTTTTCAATTTTGGCCCAAAAGAAGTTTGGTCTGACCAGCTCGATTGTGTTGTCCGGACTCATATATCTAGCCACTTTCAAATTCTGCTCCGCTTCCACAATATGTTTTTGCAACTGCAAAGCATCCGAAATCAACAGTCTGCCGGTATGATCAAGGTCTTCGTTTTCGAAAGAGATGGTTAGGCTAGGATTGCCTTCCATCACTCAGACGTACTCTTCTGGCCATGCAGCTTCATCATTAGTGGTGCTGACCACTGCTTCAAACAGATCTGCAGTGAACTTGACTACTGGGATTGCTTATAACTTAGAACAATGAATCGCAATTCATTCACCTTGTAGTTTCATCACCGTCACTCGCACTGTTTCCCCTTCAGAAGTTACCAACTGCTCAGGTCTCAGAATCTAGTGGATTGGGTGATTTTCCTTTTCTTCTGCACTATCCCCCCATTTTTGGGCGGTACTATAAATGCATAGATAAAGCATCAGGCTTGCCAGTTGCACTCCCTGGCCAGTAATATATCTTGTAATCATACGCTGCCAGTTCTTGCGCCCACCGAGCTTGTCCTCAATTCAATACCATTGTTGTTGTGAAAAATTGGAGATTTGTGTTATCAGTGTATGCAATGGTTGGATCAGCAGCCTGGTCAAGATAACTTCTCCATTCGTTGAATGCAGATACTACTGCGAGCATCTTTTCGTTGTGGATTTCATAGTTCATCCCAGTTTTGTCCATCTTTTGAGAGTGGTAGGTAAGAGGGTGAAGTTGTCTATCAGTGAGTTGGGAGAGAACTGCACTGATTGAAAGATCACATGTGTCAGTCTCAATCACCACGGGCCGAACCGGCTCGAATTGTTGTAATATAGATGCCTCCGTGCATTGCTTCTTGAGCATATTGAAAGCTATCTGATTTGACAGAATATCTTTCCAACCAAACTTTTATTGGTTTTCTTTATTAAATCCATAAGGGGATGGCATATCTTTGACAATCCTTCGATGAAGCATCAATTGATGTTGGCAAATCTGAGGAAAGACTGGATGTCCTTGACGGACTCCGCAATCTCCCATTTGAAAATAGTGTCTATCATGTCATGAGCCATGCTGACACCCTCTTCCGATAGAATATACCAAAGGAATTCAAATTGCTTCTGGTGGCGTTCGCACTTATCCAGTGCTATAGCCAAATTGATTTCCTGTAGTGAACGAAGGACTTCTCTGGCCAATCGAATATGCTTTTCATTATTTTCTATATTGATGAGGATATCATCGATATAGACCAATACTGCATGATTGATTCGATCTCACAGGATTTCGTTGATTAAATCCTGACATGTAGCTGGCGGGTTCGCCAATTCGATGGGCATTACTATCTATTCATAATGTCCATATCTTGTACAAAACAATACCTTCCTTTCATCACCAGGTTCATTTTCAATCAGGCTGAATCCTGACTTCAAATCAGTTTTGGTGACAAACCTTGATCCAGCAACCCTGTAACTGAGTTTGTTTATATGCGGCAATGGATATCAGTTTATGATTGTCACACGATTAAGGCCACTGTAATCCACGCACAAACATAAGCCTCTTGAATATGGCTTTGCAACAAAGAGCATGTGTGCACCCTTGGGCGACTTGCTTGAATGGATCTTTCCAGAATCCAGAATCACATTGAGATAATTCTTGAAGAAACAAATCTTTATCTCTGAAAGTGTATAGATGGGTCTGCACAGAAGTTGTTCCCCATCTTTTGAGTTAATGGCATGGTCATAGGATCAATGAGCCGGAACAGCATTGGCAGTTTCTCCGTTTCACATTGATTGGAAATGTCTGGACTGCCATAGAATTTGCTCCACCCAATCGACCTCAATGTCATGTGCTGCATTGACATACATTGAAACAATTACCCTGATCTATCAAAAGTCCTGACAGTACTTCAAAATAGAATAGTTATATTCAATTGAGAACAAAGTGACTGCTGCCTTTGTGCAACGTTGCTGGCTGTTTTTCAACGTAAACTGGCACTCATGATTGTTCTTGGTATCTCCACTGAGTGCACCATACTTGACAATTGACCAGTAAGGTAACAAGATATCGGATCAATCCTCCATCGGACCAATATTGATGGCTTCTTGGTATAATGCATTCATACCGCAGAGTAACGGGAAAGATGTGCTGCCAACACGGTGCTTGCACTGTTCCTTCATTGAAGTTTTCAACTATCTTTGGTTCTGTTCGAGTCACAAATGGATCACCATATGAGTTAGCCCAGTGCGTGGATATCATAGGTGTATCGCAACCAATATCAATGAGAACCCATACACTGATGTCCTTCTTGTCTCGATAGCTCGCAAACATGCATACAGAGGGTCTTGAATCTGTTTTCAGTTCAGGTGGGAGTGGTTTGTTCTTTTTGGGTTCAGGTTGAGGTGCATGTGCACTCACTGTAGCCTTGCATTTTCGTTCTTTTTGAATGGAATGCATAATGAACTTTCTCTCGCCACAGCTCCGGCTGCAATGGGTCATGGTAACAAATACATAAATACGTAGGTCAATGAGGTTCCAATAAGTATAATTGTATTTGCTTGTCA